>PVJI01010275.1:0-61215 GCA_004026765.1 Micronycteris hirsuta
CTCACTAGTTAGCCAGCACCTGGCAGGTGAGCATCAATATTAATGCCCCGGGTTTAATAACCGCCATTTGCACTGCTGCTAAAGGTACTTTAATAGTATAATTCGGTGGCCCTGGCTCCTTTATCCAGAAGCTAAATTTATTCTAGCGACAAGCCTTAATTTTCTGACATTTTTTTAATGGAAAAATTTTAATTCTGTTGAGTAGAAAAACTTACTACATGGAATAAGTATTTTTAATTGACCTTATTGGGGTGACATTAGTTAATAAAAATATATAGTTTTCGAGTATACGATTCTGTAAGACATCATCTGTATATTGCGGTGTGTGTTCCCCACCCCAATCAAGTCTCCTCCCATCACCATCTACCCTCCCTATTCACCCTTTTCCATTTCCCCCACCCCCCCTCCTTGTAATCTCACACACACACACACCCATAGGCACAGAGAGCAGTATTTTTGGACATTTTTGAGATTTGTGTCCAATGTTAGGAGAAGCCTCGCTGCATCTTCAGAACCTATGTCTGGATATATTAATCCCACTCTGTTACTAAGCTTCGACCTTTAATTATGTCTTCGAAACTACCCTCCTAAGCTGTTCCATCTCCATTCTGTAGAGAATGTGTTTGCATTTTGTCTCCTTTAATTAAAAAAAAACAGTTCAATCTGATTCTAATAATATATAACTCTGAATACATCTTTCTATCCTAACTGGATATTCAGGTGTAAATCCTAGGAGGAAGGGGTGAGGGAGGATGAAAAAGAAATGATAATGAATCCAACGCCCCAGAAACTTCGACGCACTATCCAAAACGCGAGTGGAAGGAGCCTAAAGAGATAGGCTTGGCACCCTTTGCTTTTCACTCCAGATCAACAAGGACTGACATCTTTATGAGTTGCTTGAGTGTGTAATTTATAGCTTCCTCCATATGCGTTCCTGGCTATTGTTGGCATGCCTACCACCTCCCCTAGTGACTACGGCTAAAGCCTTGGAAAAAAAGGAACTTTTCTTTTCCGTGTGTTGGCTGCTGGTATGCGATATCCTGCTGCAAACCCCAAAGCCAGTGGGTCCCAGACTAGGGCAGATCTGTGCAGAGAGAAGTCAGCCTGGTTTGGTCCTTTTACGGCTTTGCGTCCAGCCAGTCTGCAGGCAAACCAAGCAGCCTGGTCATTCTGGCCACTTCGCCAGATAGTGCTCTGCCGGCCGCTGCTCACCTCCCACTCCTGTCTCTCACCCCTCCACAGCCTCCCGCCTCCAGCCTGATTCACCGCCCACCGTCTTTTCTAGACTAAACCCATCATCCTCTCCCAGTCATAAAAGAAACGCCTCTCTGTTCGCTGAATCCCTGGCACCCTCACAGGGCAGCTGAAGGCTGTCAGGTCCCAGGTGCAGAAGTGAGCCAGCACTTGCGAGCAGGTGGCCCACAGGGTCATCTATTTCCATGGGAGAAACAAATTCCGAGGCAAACTGGATGGTGCGTGCAGGTAACATCTGTTAGGTTGTTTTTCTATATCTGTGTGACCGACCTTTAAAAACAGTGATGTGGGTGCTCAGCATCACGCTGTACAGCCGCGGCACCGCAAGGTCCCCTGCGGAGGCCACGTGGAGGCCACATGGAGATCACGTGGCTACTGAGCATGGAAGACTGGCCAGTCCAGACCGAGCTGCACCCCAAGTGAACATGCACACTCAGTGTCACACGCTTAGTACAAAAAAGGGAGACATGGAATGCAAAGTATCACGTGAATAATTTTTACATGGACCACATGTTGAAATGAAAATATGTGGGAGATACTGAGTTAAATAGCATAGGTTATTATAATTAATTTACCTGTTTCATTCTCCCTTTTTAAATACGACTCCTGGAAAACTGTAAACGACCGTGGTTCTCACGATGTCTCTGTTGGGAAGTACTGCCCTGGAGCAGGCCGCCGGCTTCACGCTCAGCGTGGCTACCTACAGACTGTGCGCCCCTGCGCCCCCCTCCTCCCCCCCACCCCCGGCAGAGCCATCATGTTCTGTCCTGTGAAATGGTAACAACGACGACCCCTGCTTCTTCTGACCTCACACTGGCAAGGCAATGGACGGGGGGTGCTCCTTGGAATAGGGCCTGGCCTTAACTGGGCAGCACCCCTCAGCTCAGGCAACCCCCAAAAGACCACTCAGTGGAGAGACACATTGCCGGGATGCTGGGAGCCGGAGGGGTGCCCCAGGGCACCCCTAACGATGGCTCTTTGTATAGGGAGAGTGCAGTTCCCCACCCCCGCCCCCGGGAAATCACTAGACAAAAAATGAGGCGACTTATCTTTGTTCTGGACAGAATGCATGTGAGAGGGCAGACAGGAAATGCCCACTCTATCTTCCAATATATCTGGTAGCTAGATATAAAAAAATTATTGAAATAAGACATACGAAAGGCAACTAACCATACTAGACAATACACAGGAAACGCCTCATCAAATACAATCCTTGCAAGAGGCGGGAACCCCAAGGGCCGCGTAAACTGGAGTTTGATAAAGCAGGAGAATGAGAGTGTCACGAATGAAGCAAGGTGGCGAGCTTTCAGGACACATCCAGGCCAACCTAGTTGGACAGAAGTTTCCTGTAGGAAGATGCAGGAGGAAAAAGTAATGACAGATAGGAGGCAGACCATTGAAAACGGAATGCCACTTGATACCGGGGTCCTCGGGAGGTAGGGGGTAACTGCACAGAACAGGGAGATCAGCTGCTCTGGGACTCTGCACCCTTCACAGTGCGGGCCTCCTGACTTTTACCCTCTGTTCCTGCAGGATACCTGTCCAGCCGTATTAATAATTGGCCTTTCAATCGATGGGGAGCTCCTTGGGATAAAGCTCTGCTTCAGAATATCACACACGAATAACAATCAGAAAAATAAATTACTAATTGCCATTTACAGGGTGAGAAAGACAAACTAACAGATCTTCCATAGAAAGCGTGGTCATGTGTGTCTAAGTGGTTATCGGATGCTTCTAAAGTTGCATTATGATGTCCAAATACAGCAAAGGCATTAGGGAGTGGAGTGGGATCGATGCGTGCCCACTGACACAGCCTAAAGACGGACAGAGCTGCTGGTTCCGAGCGCGGACAAGGAAAGTGCGGCTGAATGAAGCTGGGCTGTCCGCGTTAACCGTTCACTCGCTCTTCTTACCGTTAAAGAACAGAACACAGAGGTAGAAGGGGGGATACTTGGTGATAGTCGGAGATTTGACTTGGGCTGGTGAGCACACCACGCAGTGTACAGATGACGTGTTGTGAAATCGTGCACCAAAACCTGCACTTTGGTCAACCAGTGGCATCCCAACAAATGCAATGAAAGGAAGCAACACGTGAATTATCAAAAAGGCGCTTTGCTTTAAAATGCTCCAGAGCCGCCTTCTCGTCATCCTGTAACAGGGTCTGTGTGCTTCCGTTGCTTTCTGCAGACTCAGATCAGCCCCAAGGAAGGATGGCAAGTGTACAGCTCCGCACAGGACCCGGACGGGCGGTGCATCTGCACAGTGGTCGCTCCGGAGCAGAACCTGTGTTCCCGGGATGCCAAAAGCCGGCAGCTCCGCCAGCTGCTCGAAAAGGTAGGTGTTCCGAGTGTCCCCTGGGCACACTCTTACTGCCGTCCACCACGGGAAGTGTGGGAAGGCAGGAAGCAGGGTCCTCCCAGTGTGTGCCCTTCTCAAATAAACGTGCCCCCGCCACTCTGTTCTATTTATGCGACTCCTCACTTTTTCCAACCTTGTCTTAAGACTGGCGCTCTATCATGTAACTTAATATCCAGTTACTGTCTCCTTAAGAAAAGAGCAAAAAAAAAAAGTCAGGAAGTCTTATTCCAACACCAGAAATTGAGCCTCACCTCTCAGGATCACACCATGCTCTTTGAGCTCACACTCTGCATCCCATTATCAAGCCTGCGAGGAGGCAATGGCATGCGCTGTGCAGGCCCTCAGGACGGCTAATGAATAATTCCAAGTATTTATCATCATTCCCTAAGTCATGCCTTTGAACGTGAAGCTCTTCGATTTCATTCAGTAGCATTCCCTCTGTATAATTTACTTAAGCCGGGTCCCTGGCAATGAAATGCAGCGTGCCCTTGCTGCATTCTCTTTTCCAGATAAAAGTCAGCTCATGAAAAGTTCTTTCTGTTTAGTGTGGGGAGAACAAACCAAAACAAAGCAATACATGGTTCTGTTGATTATTCTCCGTCAGCCTTCTCCTGCGTGGGGCTCTGAATACCGTCGGCCAGCTGGGGTGGCCAGGCTGATGGGAGGACAGCAGCATCTTAGAGTTTTCAACACCATCCAAGATAAATCAGGTAGCATGTGCTCTTAGGGGACGTCATGATCTGCAATTCCCGCTGTGCCCTATCCTTTCCGTGACCATCTACATACTGGTAGCATCGCATGGGAACTTTTTCCAGAACACTAAGAGAGGCTAGAAGAAGGAAAGCGTCGAATCTGCTATGGATACAGATGCTCCGAGTTGGCGCAGTCTCGAGCCAGACAGCGACCCCCTCCCACCGCCCCATGTGAAAATCAGGTCCCTCTGGGTCCACGATCGGAAGTCTGCTGCTGCCTTAGATGTTAAAACCTTTTTTCATGTTTTTATGCGGAGATTAATCTGTTTTTCCTCCTCCCTCCTCCGAGCTATCATCAGATAGTGATTCTATCTCAAGTCTCTTTTTATGATAAGATCCCACTGTCTCTTCCCCTTCGGTATCTGTGCTCCAGACAAGAGCAAATGCCATTTCATTCAAATCGATGACCCTCGTTACTGGGCCTCTCCGCTGTTAGAGATCATGGCACAAGCTATGATTCATCTTGGGTACCATCTTCAATCTTGATTTTCTTTATTTCTATGAAAAAAATCTCAAATGTAGAATACTATTTAGTTACTAGAGAAATTAATTATATTGGTAAAAATATTTAGCCCTTTAATCCAATTTTGCTTTTCGATTAGAACGTATTTCTCCTCAGATTACTGATTTCTCAGTTCCAATCTTCTTTTCTAGGCAAATATATATATATTTTTCTCCATCAACCACGATGAGAAACACTTTCTTAGACACCAAAAACTTATTTGTGTTACCATTTTTCAGTATACCATTGCATATACACACCCACGCAGAGACTCAGACATTTCTTCAAAACCCAGTTGAAAGAAAATCAAACACCGTCTGAAGGTCAGGAAGCAGGTAACACCCTCTACAGGACCAAAGCGAAATGCGTTCCAGACCTACAGTAAAACCAGGAACCAGGGAAGGATAAGCGAGGCCAAGAAGTAAAACTGAGGAGGTGGGCTGAAAGCGGTCATTAAGTGTGTAGGACCACTCCATCCAATATGCAATGTGTGGGCTGTTTTTAAGAGATTCTAGAAAAATCACACCTTTAAAACGTCATCAACACCTAAATGACATAGAATGTATCCACTAAACCAAGGTCACCACCAGTTCGACATATCCCACTTCCCACAGGGTGATACTATGCGACAGAGGGATTGAAAACTGTGTGTGCTGACTAGCAGAGCGCCCGGAAGAGACAGAAAAGACATCTGTCACTCGCATTCCTTGCTCGGACTAAGCTGCCCCTTCCTTGTTGGCTTCTCTATAGTTTCTCAGGGACCCGAGGTACCGGATGGCAAACAGGACCATGACCTTTACACTTGCCCTGAACCAAAGCTTTAGTCATGTAATAAGAGAATACTGTGACTAGGAGCAATGTAATAGCAACTGTTCCCATCTATCACTCCGTTCACTGTCCACTCAGTTCAGTCCTCAGAGCAGAAGCAGCTGTCTTTCCGTGTTTACCTAAGAGGAAACTGGTGCTTGCTGGGGTTAAACAGCCTACTAATGCCCCTCACCCCGCACACTGTGCAGCTACGCCAGATCACTTGTGTGTGTTCTCGGTATCATGCGTGCGTTACCCAGAATGCCTCTGGCGGTACCCACACTTCATTAAGCGATGCTCTGTCAAGCAATTTTGATAGTATTGATATCACTGAATACCAGAAAAATTACAATTGGTTTCATGATATCTCAGGTCTCGGTATGCCCAAACTAAAATCAGTTCACTTAAAAAACTGTGTTAGCTAGGTAGCTTCTCTGAACCATTAAATGTCCCCTGTATTACTGTCTAGGCCAACACTTCCTAAAGTGTGATTTTTGGAATAGGATACAAGCCACATCATCACCAGGACAATAACTTGAAGAAGCACCATACATGATACTTCGCTCTTGAAGATTCCCACCCCGCAGTTTAATAGTGAAGGTTCTGGGAAGCCCCCAGCAAAGAACCCTCTATTTTTGTTAACCCCAGGCTACCTAAACATATTAAACTGCAAGGCTTCTTTTTTCCCAGTAGCCTCCACACCAATGATAAATGAGAGAGAAATCTCAGTTAATTTGCATTTAAGTTTGAAAGCCCTTGGACATTTTATTTACACAAAGAACCATAAAAATGAATAAAAATGATCCATAAGGGGGACAGTGAGCTCCCCCCGCAATGCAGAGAGGGCCCAAGCACAGAGATTTGCAGGGAAAGCTTTGTCACAGGACATCAGAGACAAGCGGACAGGCTTTCCTCCCGCACACGTCAGCACAGGGACCCAGTGGCTGCGTCCTCAGGAAGCCACCTCCATAGCACAGTCCTGGGGACAGCCAGCAGAAAGGCGAAAAAGCCAAATTCTTTCCAATTGGACACCTCTGTCTCTAGCCATTTCCCCGTGTGTCTCTTATAATGACACGTGATTCTGCGACATAGACGGTCAGTGCCAAGGCTCAGCAGAAATTCCCCCTGTGCAATTTCTCACAACGTCAGTGACATTGCAGATGAATTTGACCGGGCCAGTCAGAGGCAAGATCAAAGGGAGGCTGTTGGAACCTCGTGCAAACTATCCCACCTGTCCCACACTTCCATGGTACAGCTGCTGGCCCAGCACCCGGGATTCCTAGACAGCATGAGCCGTGGCCATGAGGGGCGTCTTCACAGACAAGTGCCGTCCGTATTCAAATGTGCTGTTTCCTCAACATAAATGGCTTTTCTTTACTCATGGTTCACCATGATGATGCTGAAAAGCATTTTGAAAGCATTAAATTTATCCAAGAGGCGGTCACTGTGCTTTTGATGCTGTCTCAGTAATTTTGCACCACAGGATTTTTTTAAATGCTGCTTTCTCAATGTAGGAATGACAGTAAATTAATATAGATTTGGGAGTCAGGTAATGCTGCGGCCTAACCCATGAAAGGAGGAGGAAGCTTTCCTTAAAGTATTAAAAGGCTAATTACACACTGGCTGCCATTGGAAACCTAAGATAATTTTACCCTGTAGATATTTACTGAGCAATTATTCTGTGCCTGGTTCTGTGAAAGGCCTCAGAAATATAAGATACGAGGCAGACATAGCTCCCGACCTCATGGAACTCACAGGACGGCAGCCACTTCTCTGTCCCCACCCAACACCCTCACTATACAGTTAGCTTTAATATAACTACTATTAAATGTCCAGATAAGATAGGGCAGAACTGGGGACCACCACAGCAGAAACAGAAATGGGGAAACCTGACCTTTTCTAAGAAGAGGGGCAGAGGGACTGCCGCCAGCCATGGCGCGCGAATTCCGAGCTGTTCTGCAAGTCCCAATTCCGAGGGACATTGTCAATCATGTAAAGTCACAAAGCCGGCTGGCCTAAGCTTTGTGACTGTACTGGATGACAAATATCTGTCTCTGAACAAATTGTCCCTTCCTTATTTGTAAGTCATGATTTTTGCAATGAAATGACTTTTTACTCATTATATATATGTTAATATATAATATATGATATTTATATATTTATGATATACATCTATATGTCTATAATAAATATGATATACACATGTATTTAAAATAAATGGAATAACAAAAAAATGTATGAAACAGAGTAAAAATCACCTGAAATCCCACTGCCATGTTTTTGGTGTCCATGATTTCATATTTTCGTTTATGCAAAAAGATTCTTTGCAGATGGATTTATACATATTATGTCTACCAGGACTGCTTTCTACAATAAGTATTACTTCTTACCCCTCCTCACCCCCCACCAGAAACTAGTGTATATTCTTCTACTCCTTCTCTACCTTTCCCCACGAGTGTTTGCTTATTTGCTCCATTTTCTTTTACATATGCGCATGCATCAGTGTGCATGACAGAGAATTTGATTTACAATTTATAAACTAAGTTATACCATTTTTCACATTTGCTTTTCTCATGGAAATCCCTGCATGTGAAGCATTGCTTCTCAAAATGTAACAGACAAAAGGATCCCTGGGGGATCTCGATAAAATGCAGATTCCGATTTCTGGACGGGAGCCTGCCTGACGGAGACGCTCCCAGGAGGAGGTCCAGTTGCTGCTCTGCAGGCAGTACCGGTTGCAGCGAAGGCACGGAGATCTGTCTTGTCCTTTAAAACAGTGGCCCCTGCTCCTTTCCTCAGTCCCTTTAACAGGCCTCCTGGTAGAGGCTTTCACTGCATCGTCAGGATTTTGCTGCCACACAGTTAGAGCAGCCTGTCCTCATTGCCACATGCTTTGTGGGTCACCTACTTCCTCCTGCTCAATAGCCTGGGGCTCAGTGGGCCTGGGACAGTGCCATGAGCTTGTCCTGTGTCCACTGTCCGCCCACCAAACACCCCGCACAGCTGCCGTCTCTCAGGCCTCTAGGACGGCAGGCTCTGCCAGGTAGGAGGTGTTTCAGCAGGTGTCTGAGGACCTGAGGACCGCCACCACCTGTCTTGGTCGGTTCAGCCTCACCTCTGGGGGCACGTCCAGGGCAGCGTGAAGTCACTGTCCCGGAGTGAATGCGTGTCGGGTCTGTTAGACGTGCATTTCCGTCATTCACCATCGCTGCACATCACAGGTTTTGAAGAAGTCAGAGTTAGCACCTACAGAAACAACTTACTTTAACTTCTGCTAGAATGGGGTATTAATAAGCTTACAAAGCCCTGGAATAAAAATTCTGTTTTTTTTTTTAATGCATTTTTCTGACATATTAAATTCTTATTTATATTCAGTTATTTCTAATGCAAGGATGTCCATTTTATTATTTCCTGTCTAGGTATAATTTTCTCTGGCTGAATTCTTTGAGTGTTTAATCATAAAGAATTGTCCTTCTAAAAAATATGTCATGTGGAAATACAATTACAGACTTGGTATTTCAAGTTCTCTACGTTAATGCTACTTTTGCTATGTCGGTAGTGACGGTACTACCTGTACACAGACAATCATTAACAGCCAGTGTTCTTGTTTAACAGGTTCAGAATATGTCCCAGTCTATTGAAGTCTTAAACTTGAGAACTCAGAGAGATTTCCAATACGTTCTAAAAATGGAAACCCAAATGAAAGGGCTGAAGGCCAAGTTTCGGCAGATTGAAGATGATCGGAAGACACTAATGACCAAGCATTTTCAAGTAGGTTTGACTTCTGCTATCCTGTCAATCCAAATGAGACGCGGAGCGTGATGAAGAGCCAGCGTGGCACTCAGCTAGAAATCACGGTGCACTGGCCCTTAGGAGCCGGGGAAAGACTCCCTGGGGACGTCAATCACCTGTCCACTGAAACTGACCATTAGCGGGTGGGCAAGCACAGAGGACTTGCTGTAAAAAGGAGTCTCATCCTCCGAGAGCTGGGTGGAGTTTCTGGATAGATTTGCCTTTCAGTATTGATGGCAAAGGGAGAGCTAACGGAAAATTAATGATTAAATTTATCAGGGGTTCTTTTTCCCCATGACTTTACGCCCTGCTAATATGAGAAATATCGAGGATATAAATAATTAAAAGAGGCAATAATACCATTATTAATAGCCATAGGAAGAGGGTTGCTTCATGATTTCATACCAAAAAAGTCTTTTTTCAGACTTTAAGTGGTTTGTTGGCAATTATTAAGAAACACTGAAAATGGAGAAATGGTGCTTCTATGTGGAATTTTATTAAGTACATATGTTAGTGTCGTAGATTAAGATGAAATCCAACTATGATAATACCATCTAAGCCTCTATTCAAAAGAGAGAGTCTGCCTTGCAAAGACAGAGCACATCGTTCACACAGCATATCCTGGTTTGATAAACATAATGGCCTCAGCTTTCCCTGCCAGTGAGGAAGCGAGACCAGTTGCTGAAGGTCAGGGACTGGGTCCGGACCCCAGTGCTCGGTCAAGCATCAGAAGCACTTCTCACACACCCTCGTGGTGGCAGAATGCTAGCTGGGGACATGCCACGGGATCTCTGCAGCACACATTTTACGGTGGCAGAGATTCTGTGGCTTTGTTGTGTTCTTCTGTGGTGCTCGGGAGCCTGAGTAGAGAAGTACAGATCACAGCTGACACTGAACCACTTGTAAATTTTTACCTAAAAAAAACGAGAGGGCTGAAGTGATGAATGATGAGGTTTAAGCTGAAGAAAGATGGACGCAAGACCAGGAGGTTAAGAAATTAGAACAGATTAAAGTGTAGAAGGTACAATAAATTCAAAGACGATTAGAAATCAGAGAATGAGTGAGCTGGGAGAATAGAGAATGCATGGGAGGGTGGTAAACAGGAAGGATGGAAGGCTGAGGAGCAAATGAGTTAATTTTAAAATGAGTTAAATGAGCACGTACTGCGTGCAAGGCGGGGTGGGCCCTCTGCTGGAGATACAAAACCACTAACAGGCAGGTAAAACTGAGAGCAAGCAGAGGTGTAAACATTACTTCACAGCACAACGGGAAGAGGAATTTTGTTTAATTTTGTTTAGAGATCAGAAGAGTTAGGAGGTTTGGCAATATTCGAGAATACCATTTTGGACTCATGCCCCTCCCCCCAAAAAGAAATGTATTCAACCCCAGAGGAGATCAAGAAAACCGAAAGGCTTTTCATGTCAACTTCCCTTGCTCCGGGTGGGCGTACGGACTGGGGGGCAGCGATGTGAGCCTGACCGGGGCCACCAGCAGAGCCGGAAATGGGCAGCCCGTCACAGAGCACTTCCAGGAAGGAAGACAGAAGGAGAGGCGCTCAGGGTGTCCGAGCTCAGGTGGGCAATGCAGAGCTCTGTGACACCAAGGGACAGCTTGAGGATGCCGGGGCTGCCAGGGCCAGGGACACAGAATGACGACATAGGTGCATCCATGGGGACTCCCGGGAGAAGACAGGAAATGCAGAAACAGAGAGACACAAGGCTGAGACACACACAAGCAAATAACTGGCCTGCTCCATAGGTGTGCCTGGCAACAGCCAGGCCACCAATAAGAAAATTTAGTTTTCAGGCAGCACCACATGCCATAATGATTTTTATTTTTCCTAGTTCATGGAATCCAAGCAGAGAGTGCAGTTGTACGTCAAAGTCCAAGTAGCAATAGTGATGATAACATTGTGTTTCTGGAGAATTACAATTACTCAGCTCAGAGCTCTGAGCACTTCAAATGAATTGCTTGTTAACGAATGTAACCCTCACCACCGTCCCATCAGTTAGGCACTGTCTTTGTCCCCATCCCGCAGAAGAAGGGAATGATGCCCAGGGAGGCTGAGCAGTCTGTCCGGGGTCGCACATCTCACGCATGTGAGAACCCCAAGCCCAGCTCCCGGGTCACATCTACTGCCAGCGCCACGGTGCCTCCCCAAGTAGACCACAGCTCTCAATACTATTCAAGAATAATCAGGTGATCGATATATTTTTTTTAATTTATTTACTCACTGTGTCCTCCGACCATGAGTCAGCTTTTGCTCTAAGGCAGGGGTGTCAAACTCATTTACACCAGGAGCCACATCAGCTTCACGGTTACCTTCTTCAAAGGGCCGAATGTAGAGCTCCTCGCCCCTAGTCAAGGAGTAGCTACATTTACAGAGTCCTAAAATGACATTCGGCCCTTTGAAGGCAACCGCGAGGCTGATGTGGCCCCAGTGAAAATGAGTTTGACGCCCCTGCTCCAAGGGCTGAGGTGCTGTCTTTGAGAAGAAATGGACCATCCCAAAAGTAAGTGTAATATGGAAAAATACTTTTAATTGGAAGGAACTCCTCCTCTGGTATGCCATTTTCAACTTGTCAAAAAAGGTGAATGCATTAAGCAAAAAAAAAAAAAAAGCATAGAAAACTTACAGATACAGACAATAGTCCAGATTACGGGGCTGGGGAGTGCAAGGCACAAGAGGGTGAAGGAGGAATAAATGGTGATAGAAGGAGACTTGATTTGGGGTAATGAACACACAAGACAATATACAGATGATATGTTACAGAATTGTACCCCTGACCTATAGAACTTTATTAACCGATGTCACCCCAACAAATCCAATTTAGAAAACACTAAGTAGGTTTATTCTTCTGTCCCCTTTAAGATGATAAGTTTGTTCTAGTTTTCGTACGTGAGACTATCCGTCTTCCATGAAGAGAGCACGGTTGGACACGGAGCCAAGTGCAGCCTCTGCTCTAACAGCAGCATAGCAGACAGCAAAATTCTAGAGGGGAGTCGGAAACACAGATCTGTGCTATTCTAACCTTTTTAAATACTTGATATGCACATTGGTTGCCCTTTCCATTGCTCTCTGACAAGTCTCCAGAGTTTCAAAATTGACTGCCAGTAATCAAAATTATGAATTTTTGAAAAGGTCCAAAAATAGAAATAAATTTTTTCTTTTTTTTTTTAGTTCAGGAGGAAAAAAACTGCCACCAAAATTGTGACACAGTATTGTTCTCTTTCCAATATTCCCACGGTACACCCTAAAACTCTTCACTGAGACAGTTGCTATGTGTGATGTGCAGCCGGTGGTACCCACGGAGCCAGCTCTCCTTCTCGAAACCCTAATGAAATGAAGCACTTGTGCCCTCCGGTAGGGACGCCACCAGGTGCTCACAGCAATACGTTTATTTCGGATGAGCCGCTAACATGAGCAAAGCCCTGCAATTCTGCTTTTGACTATAATATGGATGAATCTTTCTCAGGAACTCAGACTCTGCCTCCTCCCACTCAACATGGCCATACAGGCAGACCCAAAGAATTCCGAGCTTACAGAGCTTAGAGCAAGTAGAAATGGCCCCGCCAGAAACAAAAGCCCATATGTCAGGGCGGCAATGGAAGCTGCTGCTATTTTGATGCACTTATAGCAATAGCATCTTCTCGATGTACCTTTAAAATGCAATTTTCAGCCCCTTAAATTGGCCAGTGTGCAGCATGGTGTCTGACAGCACCTACGGGTCATTCTCAAATGGTCATGATAGTGACCGCTCTCTCCACCAATGAGGTCATCTGCAGTAAACTCACAACTGAGTCAAACACAGGAAATGCTTTCCCCCACCCCCACCGACAAGTTCAAGGAAAAGACGTGGAGGTGACATGTCTAGCAGACGAACGTGAAGCTGCAGGTGTGGCTCCGTCCCCGGTGTGGCTTTGTCCCGTGATGCTGGGAGGGAGGGGCAGTGTCTCAGCAACACACACATTTTGCTCTCCGGACAAAAACCAACATACCAGTTTCTAATAACTATGCAGCTGGGCAACTGTCTTTGTCCCATAACCTGACAGCATCTCGGTCCCCAAAAGGGTTAATTCGCCACATGGTTAAGCCGGCTGCATAAAGAGCTCTAAAATATGATCTCCGCTAAGGCAAATGCAGTCAGAGTGGGGGTGATAATTCGAAATGGTAAACAGCAGCATACATTTCTTTGTGCTTAGAGAAGCAGTGCAGATTGGTCATGCTTGCAGAACTTACCTTCCTAAGGACGCTCTGTGAAGACGGATTCTAAACACAGTGAGGGAGGCCTGGGCGAAACGGGAGGGCAGGGTGGGGAAAGGCCACCACTGGAAAGTTCCACTAGGGAAAAAGCTGTTTTCCCAAATTTCCCGGAAGTCCCCTATAACATGAATAATCCGTAAATGAATGATTAGACGTAACTGAACAGGCACAGGACATTGGATCTATTTCTAATCATTCATACTTAGAAGGTGGACTCTCCTTCTACGTTCTAACTAAATAATGCATTGTGGACTTCCTGAAATGCTACCAGGAAGTGAGGTGATGCATACACGCTTAATTGCTACCATCGGAAGCTTCTGTAATTACAGGAAAGATCGATTAGTGTCCTAGAAAAGCCTGTAACCATTTAAGGAGAGGTTCTTCTATTGAAAAGATAAGTGGACTTACTACTAATGACCACGTGGCCACTTCCCATTTTCACCAAACACCTAATTTCCACCAAATAAAAATCAATAAGGCGTTTTGAGTCCATTTTAATCACCCCCTCTCGGTATCAGACTAAACGCAGGGCCGCGGAACGGCCCGCGGGAACACTGCGCTGCTTTCCGCAGGAGCTGAAGGAGAAGATGGACGAGCTGCTGCCCTTGATCCCGGTGCTGGAGCAGTACAAGACCGACGCCCGGCTCATCACCCAGTTCAAGGAGGAGATCCGGAACCTGTCGGCCGTCCTCACGGGCATCCAGGAGGAGATCGGAGCCTACGACTACGAGGAGCTGCACCAGCGGGTGCTCAGCCTGGAGACCCGGCTCCGCGACTGCATGAAGAAGCTGAGTGAGTAGGCCCGCCGCGGTCCTCTCGGTTGTGTGTGTTTTGTTTTTGTTCGCGGTTGCCGTGAAAACTGCATGCGCACATTTGGCAAACAGTCAGAAATGCCTGATTAGAGGGCAGCCAGGGCCTGCTTCTGAAGTGTGAAGCAAGTGTTCCTTAATGGCTTAAGTGCACCTGGGAACGGAGTGCGCTTATTTGATGAACAGCTGCCTGATTTGCAGGTGCCCTGTTACATTTGAAATAAGTCGTCTGGCCAATACAGCCGCTTCTATCAGCTACACTCATGGAAATATGTTTTAATACAGACAGGCTGGATGTGATGATCCATCACTGCTTGGCCAGGGGAGAGGGGAGGCATTTCTGGTTGTGGGGAAAGTTGGAGAATGTGGAGAAGCTGGGGGAAAATGCAAAATAGCCATGATTAAAGCCAACGCAAACAACCCCCACACCCTGCAGAGATGCCCACAGCTGCTCCGATTGATGTGAGAAACCACAGGGAGGTATAGACAGGCACTGTTCTGTACGGGGCCAAGCATCAGGGGACCAGGGCCTTGGACAGCAATTCTGACCCAACCTGGACGGAGTTTACAAACTCTTCATTGCGTCCATGGGCGACTTTTTCAATTGAAGCCATCACGGGACGGATCTGTAACTTACTGCGGAGTAATAAGTGGTAAGCAAGTGCATAAATGGGGGTCATAAGCCCACGTAGGAACAGTATTTTAGTTGTTGACATGTGACATGACAGTAGGGAGTAGGGGGACAGGGAGCAGCTTAAGGACCAGAGAAGAGTGTTGTCTCAAGGCAAAGAAAACGTTCTGGAACAGGAAATAAACACGGAAGAGGAGTAGAGAATTGAAGAAAAACAATTTCCAGTAATGAAAACTTCACAGGGTAAATGTAGGTGTTTTAAAATAAAATTTGAATGAGTTCCAAGAACATTCCAAAGACCCATCAATTCCCTCTGCCATTCCTGGCGTCTCTCCGTAAACCCGAGAAATAGGCGTGTACGCTGAGACCAGGCTTGTACTGGCCCCGTGGTTCTCCTCTCCTGGGCTGTCAAGTACAAACAGACTCCCCCAAAGCAAGGACAGGCGACAGAAAGGCTGTATCAAGTCAATACCTTGAACCTGACCTAACAGGTCAGTGATGTTTTTGAGAGATTAACTCTTGGAATTTGCTCAGTTTTAGAAATGAACTTCACTTCTAACATTGACAAAAGTAGGTTGGCAGCTGTTTGTATGAAAAAGAACACCGTCATTACTAAATAACGATACAAGAATGAACTCCGTGTTTTGCGCACTCACAACTGCAAACCTGCTTTAGCCGCGCCCTGCACTCGCTCTGAGTCCACGTGGCTGGATGTACCGTCTACCGCAGTTGGGATCCTAGCCCCCCACGGCGCTTCCTGTAATCTGCATGGAACTCCCCACACTCAGTCTCTTCCAGTAGCAAAAGGGATAATTGGGACAAAGAGGGTTAATCTAAGTAAACATAAATTCATCCTAGTCCTACCTGCTAGAGGATGAAAAGCATTTCTGCAGTGCATTTAGGCCTTAGGACTGTGACCTGCAATATGTAGCTTTTTATTTCTTTTCCCCCATAGGCCAGTAAGTTTGAAAGATTGTGACTGTCAAATAAACTGCACGAATTAGTTAGTATTTGTTTTTATTTTCACTAATCAAAAATATCCAGCAACCAATATAGATACCAAACCTCAATAAAAGTAGCATTGAACTTTCTTATTTAATGAGATGGCTGCTATTTGAGTTAATTGATCTGACCTTGCAAACTACTGAAAATAGTAGTCACACGCCATAAACTCTCTCCAGGTCATCAGCAGCCCACAGATCCCTGTTCACTCGGCAGACAGGCCAGCGCCACCGTGGTTCTAAAGCGCTCACGCTTTCTGTCCTGAGGACTATTTCCCACCATCACGCCGAGTCTGCGTCAGTTAATCCAGACTATTACTGAGAGTCTCCTGAGCAGACAGACTGTTCATCAACTGAACCACTAACCTTAATTACAGTGCAGACAATGTGTCCAGATAAAGACAAACAGCCCTAATCACAAGAAACAGAAAGCCACAGGATCCATGAGAAAAATAAATAAATGAGTCTTCCTATTTTCCCTTAAAAAAAAGATTGACACCAATTTGAAAGAAGGCATCTGATAAGATATATATAATATGTTATATAGATTTGCAGAAGAAAACACAGGCATATAATTTTGAGGGTAACACTAAGTTATAGTTTTATTAACACTTTCTTAGTATTTACACTCCCTGGAAGTTGGTACAGATTATACCAAATCATCTCTGTGAACCCTTTTAACTCCATGCCTAGTATTATCTCATAGGTAAGTGCCCAAATATCAAAATTTCAGAACACATGGACTCAGAAAATCCATGCTGATCAACATCAGGACCATTTACAGGGAATGTAGGAAAATACAAAACCACGGCAGAGGGTCAGTGTCCCACAGGGTCGACGCCCAGGCCCCGCCCTGCTCAGATCTGGAGAGGGACTTTGCATCTCACGGTGTCGGCAATGCAGTCACAGAAGCAAGGCTCGCTCATCAAAGGCACCGGTTCCTTCTCCACAAAAACGGCTCAGCACAGTGGGAGTGGATTGGGAGAGAAAGTAAAATTGCAACTGTGACGGATGCATTTCGCCTCACCTTGTTGGTGGGTTGGCCTTTTGGGAAAATGTCACAGTGCACATCACATGAATTTTAAGGTCACCAAAAAGCAAACGAGACTCATCGCCTGCAAGGTCTCAGTTCCTCCCACGCCGGAGGAATCACCAGTGACCGAGACGAAGAGAGCACCGTTCGGCGTATTTCTACTGGAGAATTAAAGTTTGGGCAAAAATAGAAGTCAGAAAAAAAATGCTTCGACAGCAATGCACCCTAGTGGCCTGAGTGATGGATGGTAACACTCTTTCCTAAATGCTTAGTTTTCAACCACGAGAGACTGAATAAAATAAAGTCCCCCGTGCTTAATTAAATCCTACCGTATTCCCTGACAAGCAAAATGTAATGATATGCATGTGAGAATTTAACTGGAAACGCAGTGAAAGCGCCCGCACCCCCTGGGACCACCCATAGGTATTTAGTGTAGGCTATAGTCAGCTTTCCAGTTCCCAGCCCATACCCTCTGCCTCGCCTTAGCTCTGTCTCGGGACCAAGGTTTGGCACCAACCAGTGAAACACACGACACACCTTTCCATGAACACACAGCTTTGAGGCTTCCTGTCCAACAGGAGTGACAGTGACATTCAAAACCCAAGGTCCCAGGTAACGAGACTTGGGTGCTTGCCTTTACCATGTTCGCACGGAATTCGTTTTAAAGGGGAACACGATGTCGATGAGGCGATCGTCATATCTGTGCATTCAATGCACATGTCACGAGTCATGAGTGCTCAGTGTGTGCTGGCGCTCTGCCAGGTGTTGGGGCTGCAAAGGTGAGCGGCAGCCTGGGTCCCTCCAGGGTCACAGAGCTTGTCTTCAGCGGGGACAGCAAGCACGGGAAAGATAAGCAGTGTTCACAGTGCTTTCACGTGCGATCGTTAGGATCGCCACGAGAACTCTGGCTTAGGTCTTATTGTTGGCCGTTTTGTGAAAACAGACTGCTCAGTTGGAATTCATTTGCCAGACGCACGTGTCGGAGGCAGCAACTTTAAACCCAAGTCCTCCTCGGTTGGAGACATGTTCCCTGCTCAGTTGGAACGGCCCCACCCCCACTGCCCTCACCTGGTGTCCTTTCCTTTCCACCCCACTGGGCACATAGGTCAGCTTTGCAAACGCAAATCTACTCAGACCACACCTGCATCTAAGCAGTTTTCCTTTGAAATGAAATCCAAATAGGTTTGCATGGTTTGTCCCGATGATGACATGGATCTGCCTAATCCTGCAGCGCTTTTCTCCCAAGTTCCCGCCATCCACCCGCTCTGAACTGGAGCAATTCTGTTCTTTCCGTTCCTCGATGGTATGTCTGTATTTTCTCCACCTCCTGGACTCGGAACTCCCTCTCCCTCTGCAGGGAGCAGTTCCTCCCACCCGCCCACCCAAATTCTAACAGGTTTTTGTGTTGCACACCAGACGCCCACTTTTCCAGAGGCCTTCCTGGATGGCTCCTGAGCGTGATTGGGCATCGCTCGCTTGGTCTCCTGAAAACTGAAAAGGACAATGTGCTTCTTCTATTTTTTTTTTTATCTTTACCCTCTGGTGGCCAAGTTGCCCTTGCTCTGAGAGGTCAGGGCCCCCTGCGTGTTGTTCCCACTGAATCTTTGTAAACCATCATAAAACATCTAAAACGAAATAGGCAAAAAATAAATGTCCATGCGGTCTTTGAGAGCAAACATTACTTTTAAATTGAAAAGCTTTATGTTGCTTTCAAGAAATAAATAGACACAGTGCATGTCGAATATAAAGCATCTTTATCTTTTACAAAACCAAAAATAGGTGGGGTGGGGGTAAAGACACCAAAAGGAAGCCCTTTCCACCTGTGATTTGGTCTGTTCTTTCTGCAAGACCAGGGCAGGGTTCTGTTCCGAAATACCTGCTACACGGCTCTGCTTAGCACTTAGAGCAAGAAACACTGAAACTCTCAGTGAAGATGGGAATTAAAACTCAAACGGTGTGCCTGGACTGGAGAGGGATGAGATGTAGCTTGCAAATATAATAGGGGAAAATGACAAAAAAAAAAAAAAATCCCTGCCAGGTACATTCAGAAGACCTGCAAATGAGTCACTTACCACAGACAGGCCTGCTCTCCCTCACGTTCTCACTGTGGCATATGATGCAATGTTCCCTGTGTCCCCTGGCTTGATGATGATTCACGCTTCTGGAACCTTGGCTCTCTACTTATTTTAGCACATTTGGAGATAATGGCATATTTTACTATAAGCTGATTTAGAATTTATCATTCTTTATATCCTATGTTTTCCTCGATTATGACTAAATTATAAGCCTTTGAAGGTTATAAAACCTGTGTTTTCAGAGGCAGGGATACATTGCCGGGTTATTTGGGATTTCCTAATACAGCTCTGCTCTGTTCAGTTGGGATATTAAATAGGCTTCGCCTTAAAGATATATTCATAGTATAAGCTTGACCCCAAGAACGTTTGAGGCAGTTTTTTAAAATAAAACAGGGGTAAAGTTGTGTTAACTATGGAACGCAGAGGTATTTTGACACCCACTTTTCTTGGTTCCGTTGACCAAACACCCACTATAAATTCATTCTAGGTCTGATATAATATGGCAACTACTACATTCTGTCTGATCACAGCCTTTCCCTCAGCACTACAGTGGGTCAGATTAGACATGAAAATAAAAGGTTAAGTAATAGGAACAGTTGCTCTGGCCAGATAGCTCAGTTCGTTAGAGTATCATCCTGATATACCAAGGTAGCAGGTTCGATCCTTGGTCAGGAAACAAACAGGAGTCAACCAATGAATGCATAAATAATGGAACAACACGTTGATGTCTCTCTCTCTTTCTTCCTCCCTCACTCCTTCCCTCAAATTAATAAATTTTAAAGATTTTAATAAATAAACAATAGAAAGAGATTTTATCATCAAATGTATGGAAGAGGTAAGTTTATTTTAAGTAACTTCAATAGATAAGACTTTAAAAATCAGATCACATCTACTTCTTGTTATATGAGTTCTTCAATCTCCCTAAGTAAAAAAAAAAAAAATAACATTCCGTCATAAAAAATACTTGCTATTCTATTTAACTTACATATATGATCATGGCCTTAGGATTCAAATCCAGAAGCTGTTAGCCCAGGACATTACAAAGCACAAAAATATATTAAAGAAATAAACAAAAGACAAGACAGATGTTGTTAATGCTTCATTGATCCAAACTGATCTTTCTGCTGAATTCCAAATGATGTTTTATCCTGAGCTACAGATTGATAAATATGGATTGTAATGGATATTACAAAGTTTAAAAGGCATCAGGAAGTAAGATGGCCACATTCTTCTACCTATTCAGTACGTTTTCTGAATATACAGAACCATGCACACAAAATATATTATGAAATGCTAATGTTCTCATATGTCTCACTGCAGACAAGAGCATAGCAAGAGAAAATCAATGAAGCAAAACTCCAAACTTCTTTCTGTGCCTTCCGCTTTTGCAGGAAGATTCATCTCCCAGGCATTTGGGAAAATTGTCCTTTCTGCCTGGCGTCCTGTGTCCTCATGGAAAGTGACAGTGGAGTGAGAAAGATATTTATTTGAACAAAAGCTCATTTGGGGGAGCCAAGAAATACAAATGATGTTTACTGTTTATTTTACATTATGTTTACAATTTCTGCCCCTCCATCGGAATCTAAGAATACCTGTGTTTACTTAGCATAAAGATCTGCAAAATTTGAACTACAAAAAGCCGATTTTTATCCATTCCTGTATCAATTTCATTTGACAAGATGAATTTTCGCTTAGAAATCCAGTAAGTGTTTGTAAGAGAAATGTCTACTGGGATGAAATCAACAACGAGAGCCCTTTCTGTATTTTGCTTCCTGAAAGTAAGAGTAGATGATGAGGATGATGAGGAGGATGATGATGAGCGTGACCTTATCATCCTGACCTGTGCGTGTGCGTGTGTTTTACTACAACCACAAATACTGCCTTCTCCCCAACAACATCTAAAAGTTTGTTGATCCCGTACTCATTGGACATTCTTAGTTAAATTAACAAAATGTCAAGCTCAGACCGTCCGTCTTACAGATGAAGAAACCATTCCAGAAAATAACTGCACTGCCCAATAAGATGATGCTGATGTACTGTGGCAGCTTAGATTCAAAATCAGCTCTCCTGACACCCCCCTGGACGGAACATACTACACACAGAAAATTTCCTGGGAAATTGTGGAAGGAGAGAGAGGAGAAAAAGACCACCTGAAAGAATAGATAGAGGCATGGTTCCTCCTGGTTACTACACAGATTAAATTACCAACTACTCAAGGGCTCGTTTATTTCATTATTCTTTCTTTTACAGCATCGGTTTCTCCCTATTATTCCTAACCAGTCTTTCCTTAAACAATGATCAACACAATAGAAATTCCCCATAACCCCGTATTCTCCACGCTCTCTCCCTGCTTCTCCCCTGAAAGAGCCTCTCCTACAGTCCTGCCTTAGTTTACACACAGGGGTGTCCAACCCGCGGCCCGTGGGCCACATGCGGCCCAGGATGGCTATGAATGCGGCCCCACACAAAATCGTAAATTTACTGAAAACCTTTTTTTGCCCATCAGTTTTCATTAGTGTTTGTGTATTTACTGTGTGGCCGAAGCCAACTCTTCTTCCTCCAGTGTGGCCCAGGGACGCCCAAAGGCCGGACACCCCTGTTCTGTCTGTCACCTGTGTGCTGTCATGTATGTTCACCTCCGCAGGTCAGGGGTCCTTCCGCCACCGTGTATCCTCCCGTAACCCTCTATCATCCACTCTCCCTCTGGTCATCCCCATCCTCTTGTCTAACCCTGTGAGACACATGTCACAGCTACTGTCTGTACCCACGAGACACCGAGAGGTCAATCCTGTCCAAGCGCCCAGAGAATCAATGACAGGATCGGGATCCAAATCTGCGCGGTGAGACTTCTCCGCCCGTACCCGACCCACCGCCCAGACGTCCTTCCTTTCCGCTGGTGGGTCCGCAGCTGATCTCGGACAACACGTCCCGTTCTCAGAGGTCTTCCCTCCTGACCCGGCCCGAAGCAGCTCCTCAGTCACTGTTTGTCAGACTGCGCTGTTTAAATGCCTGTGTCACCTGTATTCCTACCTGATAGGTCTAGCTTCTCTGCTTATTCATGTATTCCTTGCTCTTTCATCGAAATGTAAGCTTCACTGGAAAAGAGGTCTCAGGTCTTTGCTCTCTATTGTCTTTCTACTACCTAGAGCAGTGCGTGGTGCCAAGCTGAAATCCTAGCTAGACGAGTGGATGAGTGAATGCATGCATGCACGAATGAATGAATAAACAAATGAGCGTACCACCCCATCTGAAGAGAACATACAAAAGCCTTTTCTTTAGCACCCAAAGTTTTCTGAGGCAGAACTGACTGGAATTAGAATGAAATACTCCTACCGAACAAGACAGCTGGTAAAAGCGTTGATTAGCTAATAAGCCACCTTGCCGTGATCACCCGATGTGGAGGGACTTCATGTGCAGCCCCTTACCCATGACTCAGCAAAGAGAAAAGGGCATTTCCATACATACTTGCCGCAGGCCTATTTGGGGTTTTAAGCAAGTTTATTGCCACGGAGTTCAAAAATCTCTTTATATTATTTCATGTTAAAAGACTGAGGGACTCCTTTAAGATATGGATCTTATTTTTAAATTGCTGGTATTTGGGATTATTAACTCTTCACTTCCAGTGAGCTTCTTAGATTAACACGACAAAAATTGGTTACTTGGAGGATGGGACTTCGGGGATGAAAAAAAGTCCACTTTTGTTGTGGACTGAGGTTCAACCCGGGCTGGTGACGGGAAGACAAAGGCTGGCCTTGCATATTGTAGTTCCTGGGCAGTGGGAGAGAGCTGATCAGTGACAGACCTGGGGGAACGAGGGAAAGAGGAATACGCACGGGAGAATTAAAGGACGCGAAGCACAGGTTCATAAATGACCGCAGGACCTTCCGGCCAGATACTAGATGTGAAACATCTTCATTTGGAACGAGAGTCCTCCTAGTTTCACATGCATCTTTTGAAAATGGTTTACATCTAACTTAAAACCCCTTCACTGAAATCTCACATAGTTAAATTTTGCAGAATTATATTGATTTACTAGGTTAAAGAGCTAAGTTTCATGCCATTAAGGTGCATAGCAAGGACCTAATAAAAATATGTAAGTGCATTGAACTTGTCCTTTGCAGGCCCTCACATTTATTTCTTATAGAAAACTAAACATGAAAGATAAGCTGCATTCGCTACTTTCCTTCTATATTTGACAGTTTATGGGTCTGTTTTGTAGATGAGTAGGGGTAGATGTGGCTTGAAATAAGATAAATTTCCAGTTCCTTAAGAAGGCTATCTTAATGGAAGCAATGCTATTCTGTATCAGAGTACTCAGGGCTGCATTTCCATAACATTTATTTATTGTAACAGCAAGAGATCCTCAGTGAACCTCAATGCTACATCCTTTTCTTCCCATCATAGATTCGGTCTGACATAACCGCCTCACTTCACTTTCCTTGCCAGCTGAGTCAAAAAGGAAAAACAGAAAGAAAGAAATGGTAGGATGGTCACGAGCATGATATTTCATGAAGCTACAATACATAAAACTACAACGTCTCCCTATTTCTCCATCCACCGACACCTAGCACTGTGCCGGCACATAGTAACTTCTCGGTCAATGATTGATTGTTGACTAAATTGAGTATTTTATATTTAAATAGTAACTCTTGGTTTTAGCCTCTAAGATTTTTCAGAGAAAATGCCCATGGCTACGAGAAGAAAGCAACATCATTTTCCATTCAGGTATCAGAAGCCTTTCGCCCCTGGTATAATTTCTGTCTCAATTCCTGGTCAAAACAGTCGAAAGCTCAGCAGTGCCTGCCTGTCCTATGGACATGGCATTGGGTTAGATCCAAACACCACAGACGTGGAGACGCCCACGCCCCCCACAAGCTGTCACTGTTTGGAAATGTTGATTACGTGTGAGTCATGGCAAGAGAATTCCAGGGCAGATTTTAACTAATCCATCCAGCTCGGTTCCTATCAACATTATGTCTACAGAAACTGAATCCAGAAGGTCATTCAAAGCCAGAGAATGAATCGACATCGGAAATGTGCACACATCGGAGGGAAATATGAGCATCGTGTCTTCTTGCTTTGTCCCAACTGTGCTTCATGCAGTAGGGCAGGGGTTCCTGATGGCAGAGCGGCTGGTTTTGCTGAAAGGCAGGTTCGAACCCTCCCTCTGAGGGTTAGTGGTATAGTTTCACCGTCTAAAACGTCAAGTCCAACTCCAAAACAACAAAGTATTCGCTCTCCGTATCAAAAACGACTTGCGGTCACTCTAATTTCTTCCTGACTGTGTGTGCTCTTGGCCTTTAACTCTGGGTATAAAGTTTCATGGGGGCAAACATCTCATTATGCTTAAGTTTCATATTTGGGATATTATAATAATCTATTTCTAGAACAAATGCAAACGGACTTCTGTGAATCCATGGATCTGGTTTTTGTTCAAATGATCATGAAAGGTCATTTTTAAAGGACAGGTTTTCAGGAAATTTTACACTAATTTTTTCTCCTATGGAAAGTGGATCTTCAATAGGAGCCTATTTTTCTGAGGTCGTAATCACTATGTTGAAATAAAATGCACAACATTTCTGCCTGAGTCACACGCATAGTATCTGTTAGTACAGTTCCTACAATGGGCGAACCTGTGCAGTCACCTATTCGCTTTTCTTAACACATAGATAAAGTAACAGATGGAGGTTATAATTCATTGTAAGGAATCTAATGTTTTAAAGGTTGAAAGTGAGAGAGAGCGGTTGCCAAATATAAGGTAGAGCTGGAAGTTTAAAAGACACGATTTCAATCTAGTCCTTGCACCCAGGACTGAAACCAAATTAAAATGCAGAATATTCACAGCTTCCATTTCTGGAGACTGTTCACATCTTTGATGCTCACCTGGCCTGTAAAAACCTGAAAATGATTTCCAATAGGCAATACATAAAGTGGCTTTTTTTGCTTTTCACATTCAATGGCGAATACTATGGGTAGCAGCTCTTTTCACTTCTAAAGTGATAAGTACTGTATGCACAGGACTGGAATTCTATGCACAGACCAAGAGGGCTCAGACTAAAGAGCAACCCTCTCCACGACCCCTCTGCTCCCCAGAGGCAGCCGCTTTTAAGTTTACTTTTAGGGTTCTACGTGGTTAAATCTTATCTCTAACATATGCTTCTCCTCCCCTCTTTTTAAAATCAGTTTTGTCTATTGTTTACTGACTTTCTGCTCCACGAAGTGAGGATTTAGGTTACTGAACCAAAGCCGGTTTCTCTCTTGTCTGCCTGTACTATGCTTATGCTGAGTCACTGTTCACCCCTCAGCTGTGTAACTTCAAGCCTCATAGGGAAATCTTTATTCTTTTTCATCAGCTGCAGAAAACTCTCTTAACACCATGTTTTTAAATGGGAGGTAGTTACACCCCATCTTTCCCCTTCATCTCTTCTCCTAAGTTTTAATTCTCTCACAGCGCGACCTTTACCCACCTGTCGTCATGGCTGGAGACACCTTGCATTTTCTGCAGTCACGCAGCAGATGAAACACCTGTTTTCTGTCATTAGTCGGGGGTTGACTCTACAAGCGAAGCATTTATGTTGCTGTGACAATGCTCACCTTGTCCTTTAGGAGCTGCATGGTGTATTCAGATATTTTCCAAGGTCTCAGCACCTGTGACCTTCCAAGGAGGGTATGACTAGGGTCCAGTCCCAGTGAATTCTCCTTGTGGGTACTTCCATACGAGCCTTCACTGTACCCAGTCTCCCCTGGAGGGTCTCGTACAGGATTTCCAAGGTCAATTCCTCTCACTGCTGAGACCTTCCTCCTGGACGTCTCTCTGTTCCTTCTGGACTAATTGCTCTCAAGACCTGCTCAGCTGTCATTCAAACACAACAAGTCACTGCTTCCTGACCTTGTGTCCTGCCCTGTCTTAGTTCACTCGCTTATTTTGCTACAATATATTCCCCAGTAACTTCTTCAGAAAGCGTGAAACTTTGGAGAGTTTGTGTGTTAGAGAATGATTTATTCCATCTCCCTCTGATTTTCCCCCCGAACTGTAAAGGTGCCGATTAGTGTCTTCCAGCTCAAGCATCATTGGGCGAAAGCCCGCGACACCAGCCTAATCCTTATCCATCTGCGGGCGGCCACCACACTCTTTCCCTGAAAAGTTCCAATGTCTTCTCTTTATTACGTATCTTCTAAATCTCACAGGGACTTTTTAATCTTTTTTTCCATTCATGACATGTGCCCTTCTAATCTGCATATTTAGGTTTTGAAACCGGGAAAATTCCTTAGCATCTTAAACCGGAGTTACTTTGCATCTCTGACCTGCTAATCCTGCTATTTTTCTTTCGTTGAATGTATTATTCATGCCTAAGGAAAATGAAAACATACATTTTGCTTTGCGGTGATTTTCAGGGGGTGGGTGTCTTCCTATTTATTTCAATATACTTGAGATTTCACGCACTTTCCATCTGTGAATTTAGAAATATTAAGGTGCTCATAGTACGTTCACTGGTAATATTCAGAGAATATACTCAACTTTGCAGACATCACTGAAGTAAAAGCACAAAATATAATGTTATCATTCATCATCCTCCTAACTGCACAATTTAATATTCTGCCAGTTAGGAATTAATCACACAAGGAAGCTTCAAGCTGGGGTTGGTTGTGTTCTTGATTTGCCTTGGAGATCTGTTCTTCCAAACACAGAGGAACCAATAGAAACAAAGTAGAAATGTATCAATTCAGAGGATAGGCAGAGGATAATGGAAGAAATGTGGAACCAAAAGGACAAAAATTTTAAATAAAAAAAAAGTAGAAAGGAAAACAAGGTGTAAATGGATAGGAAAGAATATTCCTCGGTTTAGACCACAGGTCGGCTTCACTGGCACTCACACCACCTTTCACAACGATAGGAGCCATCGCTTTTGAATTTCACCGTTTAAAAATCTCGCAAAATGCCTGGGTTTATCTTTGGTTTAGGGTTTGACATGTTTGCAATCCGGGATTCTCCTAAAATCTTATTTGATAAAAATGTTACAATTTTGAATAACGCCATTAGTTCTCACGGTGTCTGTTGCATGGATAGACACTCTGTATCTTTCACAGCACGTGACCCCGGGGGGCGGGGCTTGGGGTCTGGGAGCTGTCAGTCCTTGGCCCTCGCGTTCCATCAAGCCCTAGTGTCTGCATGAGGCATGCACACTTCAAAACCGACTCAGGCCGACTGTGGCTGAACTTCTGCTGTTATATCCTGTAAGGACATCTTCACGGGAGCTGCGGGTTCTTCAGTACAGTTTATGGAGCTGTTTCTGACGCACAGAAGTTGTGCAAAGTCTTGAAGCCCAGGGGCGGGGAAGGGAGGAGCTTCTAGGGAGGTGGGCGGGTCCATCAATAATTTGTTTAACTCTTCTGATTCTTAGAAGATACAGTTGCTGAACTGGTGTGATGATAGTGGCTCTCCTCACTTGTTTCTTTCCAGATTGTGCAGATCACTACCTATCTTTAATCTCTGGCGGTGGATGGGGGCCAAGGAAGGGAAATTGGGAACATCTGTAATTGTGTCAACCATGCAGATAAATAAGTACAAACAGACTCCATAGTTTGGAGTTAGAGCATTGAAAAAGCAACCCTTTATGGTCCACATTTAACTTAACTGTATGACTCCCAACACAAAGGATAATCCATTCAGAATATGTGATGATAACCCTGTGATTTAGGAGCTGTTTTTTTTCTCTCTTGTATGTTGGACTGGTTGCCCGTGGTCACTAACATGTTTACATTTCTCTAATTTCAGCATGCGGCAAACTGATGAAAATCACAGGCCCAGTTACCATCAAGACCTCGGGAACCCGCTTTGGTGCCTGGATGACCGACCCTCTAGCGCCTGAGAAAAACAACAGAGTACGTTGCCCCCACAAACGCCTTGGCTTAGAACGATGTTTCATGTATACGTGTCACCTGCTGAGCTCCTCATTTTCCTTAGGGACATGGTTTCACACGGAGCTCTGTTACATCGTTGCAGATATTTTCAGTGTGATAATATTAACACAGCTACAGATAGAGGGCAAATTTATCTTAGCAAAATGTTCCGTCCTATAACTCACCAAGATAGTGAGTCTAATTTTAATTTGTTTTAGTCTTTACACATTAAAGAGCTAATTACAGGAACACAAAATTCTCTATACAATTCAGTGTACATGAAGATTCTCCGAATCTTTGCATTACATCCAAATGAGATTAGTGTGGCTAGATTAGTAAAATGGCTGTATGAAAAGGTGATTGTACCCATAAGCGTGTCCTATGAACAAATGTTGGTTTCTAGAAGGTTCTGCGGTGTCCACAAAGGAGAAATGTATGGTACAAAGTTAGACCATACATTTTTCAGAGCAAGTTACAGAAGAGATATGTTTGCCGAAGGCAGTATTTTTGCAGTGACTGATCTCACTGATCTATCAGGCAACTAAACAAAGGGGCGTGATTTGCACTGATACACATTTGGTTCACTCAGTCATATGCACTGAGTGGTCAAAAAGGGGCATAAAACAAACCCGCTTCAGGGCAGTACATTCCGCTGTTTCCCTTCCACACGGGCCAGGCCACCACGATTTTTGCAAAAGCCCGCGGTAGCATCAGCACTAAGATGATGTGGTTTCGGCTGCCTGAGCATAGCGATACAAATAAATGCTGACTCCTACTGCCTTTACTTTGGAATTCTCAGAAAAGTACAGAACTTACGGACTCCACTGATTTATTTTTTCCTTCTTCCCAGGTCTGGTACATGGATAGCTACACTAACAACAAAATCGTCCGTGAGTACAAGTCCATGGCGGACTTTGTCAGTGGGGCCGAGTCCAGGACATACAACCTCCCCTTCAAATGGGCAGGCACGAACCATGTGGTGTACAACGGCTCGCTCTATTTCAACAAGTACCAGAGCAACATCATCATCAAATACAGCTTCGACCTGGGCAGAGTGCTCGCCCAGCGAAGCCTGGAGTACGCCGGCTTTCAGAATGTCTACCCCTACACGTGGGGGGGTTTCTCCGACATCGACCTCATGGCCGATGAAATCGGGCTCTGGGCCGTGTACGCAACCAACCAGAACGCAGGCAACATCGTCATCAGTCAGCTGAACCAAGACACCTTGGAGGTGACCAAGAGCTGGAACACCGGCTACCCCAAGAGGAGCGCGGGGGAGTCGTTCATGATCTGCGGCACGCTCTACGTCACCAACTCGCACCTAACCGGAGCCAAGGTGTATTATTCCTATTCCACCAAAACCTCCACGTACGAGTACACGGACATCCCCTTCCACAACCAATACTTTCACATCTCCATGCTCGACTACAACGCCAGGGATAGAGCTCTTTATGCCTGGAACAACGGGCACCAGGTCCTGTTCAATGTCACTCTTTTCCACATCATTAAGACTGAGGACGACACCTAAGCCAACGGAACTCATGTCCGTGGATCTCAACAGTGTCATTTGTGATAAACTCGATAGGGCCCCTCTTGTTTTCTCCTTTGGTCTGACTTTCCACCATTTCCCCAAAGCATTTTTATGATCACGTTGGCGTTTCAAACAGCAGCTGAGCCTGCCTAAGTTAACCTGTTGGAGACACACCTTCATTCCTACATTTGTGAGGCCCATCACGTCCTTGTCATGAAAAAGCACTAAAAAGGCTTACGTGGCTACAGTCGTAGTTTTGCAAAAGATTAATGGTCTGCCTTATATTAGAGTCAGAGATTAATGGTAGCTTAAATGCATGAACGTCTCTTTTTGGTTTTACCTCCGTCATTTTTTTACTGTCTCTAGCTCCACGTCAGGAAACATTCTTGTAGGAATCAGAAAAAAAAAGAAATCACACTTTCTCCCTATTCATTTCTTTAAAAAGCTAGGGTTGTATTTCTAGGGGAAAACAATACGAATCATTTTGCGGTTCCTCAATCTTCCAATGCGGTGCTCTTCAGTCATTTTTAAATCTCTTGCTCCCATTTTACTGGCAATGCGTCTCTCTACCATTACAGCCGTCGCTACACAACTTGCAATACTAGTGTCATTGTGCAATTGTGGCTCTTCACTTCTGTGAACGTAATGTTTTTAATGAAGTACGCTGAAGTTTAATCTCAGTAACTGTCACAGATCAACTTTCAAGTGGGGTCAAGAAGGAAGTATCTTACCCCTTTACATAGTATTTATTATGAGCTAAAAAGGAAATCAAACCAGGTCCCTCACACAGAGTCTTTCTTTTACCCCACGTTTTCTGATCCTCTGACTCAGGATGTGAAACAGATTCAGCATGGGGTGGGGGGGTTCCTCTGTCCACCCACCTGAAGGCGACCCTCAGAGGGGACCCCAAAGCTGCAGCTGAGTCACAAAAACCGGACTGGAGTTGACCGTACTTGGTTGGTAACAACCAAACGAAGTTTGTTCTTCCTAATTCAAAATGTTCGTGTTTGGTTACACAACGTGCAATGCTAGTGTAATTCCTTGTGTCAGGAGTCTACCAGTACAGGAAGCATGTAGGAAGAGTCGTAAAAGAATGTCTGTAACATCATCTAGATTTACGTGATCAACTCTGGGGAGTTACTGGCAAGATTTGTGCAAAAGAAAATGATGGGAAGACCTGAGAGTCATCTAGGCGGCTTAAATGTGCCAACAGCCAACTTAGAAGGCAACTCCTGGTTTCCCTGATTCATCGTGTGTGCGGAAATAATGTAACCAAAAAAGACAGCTTTAATAATATTTTAGGTTCATTACTCCAAAAACATATAATCAGTATACTTCAAACACATCATTGAGTTTGGATGTACTTTCCATGTATTTAAAAATACTTACCTAATGCAGTTTTACAGAAACTAGTATGGGTTGGTTTTATAATTTAAAAAGTATCGACTATAATAAATAATATATAACTTAAATTGTTGTAAATGTTTAGTTTCATGCATACATCATATCGCCATTTCCTTTGTAAAGCAAGGATGTCACAATTCAGATCAAGCATTGCGTACAGAAATGCTAATACTTAAGAGAAACTCATTTCAGCTGTCACAAGTAAAAACGTCATTCTCGAATAGCTCACTGTCAAAAAGGTAGGATGAAATAATCCAGTCTTGAAAGTGTCCACGTTTAAGGAAAATCTCAATCTCTCTCGCGCGCGCTCTCTCTCGCCTGCTGGGCGCTTCTGCAATGTTGTCTTTCTTCTCCGTGGAAACATTTGTCTCAGTTGTCTGCTTTTGAGTGTTGGGAACTTTAGGGGACGCACTTGTCATTGTACACGCCACAAAACTCATCAGCCAAATACCGCGCATATCAAGAGTTTGTACGAAGAGAAGAAAGTCGCCTTCAGACGCGAGTGCATTTTGAAGTCGATGGCCTTTCGTGAATAGCTGCATCTTCATCAGTCGCTTCTTTTAACACGATGTGATGTGGTGTCACGTGCATTCAAAGCCGGATGGCACAGCTTTTGTGAGGTGTGCAGCTTGTAAAGCACTTGCTCGTCTCCTGTGTGAGGTTTTGTCACCGTCTCCGACTCCCGGTGTCCTGCCGCCCAGCGAGCCCGGATTCCACGCCTGTTGCTGGAACTAGCCCCCGAGTCTGAAAATGTGACTTGCATTCAACAGTGACTGTTTAAAAGCATTTTTCTTAATAAGTTATCAGTTTTGTGCCTGAAATAAATAAGAACTTACTCTCATCCCTGTTGTGTGTTTTAAAATCTCAAACAAAATAAATGTTACGAGGAAAATGATGAGTATGTTAAGATCATCCCCCTAATCCCATCGGTACAGAAATCCAAGCTCAGCAAGTCTGAATCTTACGTGAACTGTGTAAGTGCTATTTTCTGAATTAGTCGGATAGTTAACACACTCCCACGACATTCGAGGGACAAAATGATCGTGGTCGGATTGTGTCTGTGCCCTGTTTGTGTCTGTGGTGCTTGAACCCCATCTCGTATTACCTGTACCTGCACTTAGATCGAGGTGTGCAGAAGGTGGGAGGGTTCCAGTGTGTTGCTAATACGTAGAGATAAAAGAGAAAACCACGGCAGGGGTCTACACGCAACACTAAGGTGATTAGACAAGATTTTCCGTAAACCCAAGATCTACGGTCCCCGTCACCACACGCAGAGCCATTTCTTCTTTATCACCCAGAGTATCCTCTCTGGTCAAATCTGACCTTCAGGAAACTGAATCTTATTCCCAAGAAGAAAATGGTCTTTGTATATCTGAAAATCACTACCAAACTGACAAGTCCAAGTCATTCCAACAGAAAAATTATTTTGAAAATATAGCTCTATAAAATTGTACTTCTGTTCATCTAACAGCAAAATCAGTTACTTTTCTACTAAGGTACGTTTCATAAATCATAATCCTCCCGCTTCATTGTCCTTTGAGAATAGATTTTTAAAAAAATCTATCTGGTCTCTTTAGCGTTCAGGATTACCACACTTTTTTTCTATGAATGCTAAATTTGAATACAATTAATAGAAAATTAAAAGTATCCCTTCCAGTTAGTGAAAATATAAAAACATAGACATTGCAGAGTTTTTAAGACCCAATCCATCTAGAATACAGTCTTGGACACAGAATGAAAAATGGCATCTTGCTGACTTGCAGTAGGCATGTTGTAGACTTTACCAACATGAAACTTCAATTCCTATGATGTAAAAGAATGGTTCTTTACAGACAAAACACGCTTCGTCGCCTCTGCCCCCACACGACAGGTGGCGCATGAGAAGAGCTACTATAGGTGGGGGGCGTCAGTTAGAATTTAGAAGCTATAAGATGATACAAAGCCTTAATCTCTCACTACTCACAGCTAGAAACTGTTTCTAGAAGGGCTCAGAGCCACCATCACTCAATTCAGTAGGCTGTACCCAGACCAAAATCAAGCTTATGGGATTGTTTCTGGTTCTCGAGTCAAGTAAGCTCAGCATAAATCCCTTCACCAATAATGGGTCATGATCAGTGGCTTTTCAGAGAGGGTCTGGAGCGGAATAAAATGTGCTCTGTTGAATTGTTGGACTTGAGCTAGAAAAAATGTACAATAAAAACATTAGTTTAGGGAAGAAAAACCAACTTCATCAAAATCTTTTATTTGTCCATGAAATAGTGAATCTAGTTGATAACAATTCTTTGAATTATTATACTGTTTAACCAACCAGACAGAAATCCTGCCCAATTCACTTTACCAAGCTGATTTCTCTGACTCACATCTTAAAATTATGTTATACAGTGAATCTCTCTTGGCCGAACTATTCCATCTGGCTTACAGAAATTTTAATCATGTTTGGAGACTGCCTTGTCTCCAAAATGTCAAACTGGTTGGTGAAAAACTTATCCACTCTGAAACTCAGGTTGTCGATTGCCAAATAAGTTTTACAAGTCTACGTTATTATTAGGCATGACTTGAAAATAATATAAAAGGAGGACAGAAAGTTTTACTTTGCCGAGAGCATCCAGTACCTTTTATAAGTATAACCAGCTGAAAACAGGACTCCTAATTAGAGATGGGAAGCAATGTGGGGACCATGGGAGACTTCTCAGGAATATCTTAGCGCTGCAAGAAGTCTGCTCATGGACCACACACACATACACAGCTCAGACCCACGCTGCATCACTACCAAAGCATCGTCTTCCCAGAACACCTTGCGCCCGTTAAAAATTATTAACGTAATATAGCATTACCTACCACAAATCCCTTGAAAATATTGCATATCATCAGACATTTCCAGAAAATGGATATTATGTGACAAAGTTCTGGAAATTAGAGCAAGGAATGAGCTGACCAAAAGCAGCATTAGCCACTTTAAACGTAAGCATGTTATAGAAACGTATCGCGTGGCTGGACTTAATAACGAGCATCCAACCAGCTCTTTCTCTACACAATTGACTTCACGTGAATTCATAGATGTTACCAATGTGTACTTCATGAGCTTTCCAACTAGTTAAAATGGCATTTTTATTCATTTATTCAAAAAATAATCCCCGAGCAAAACTATGTGCCAGACAATTTCTGGATGCCAGGTCTATAGCTGTCCACAGATAAATAACACCTTCACATGCTTACAGTCTGGTGACTGCAGGCTGCAACAAAAACACCAAGTCGAGATAAGTTCTGACTGCACTAACTGGCGTAAAGGAAAAGAGTCTGTGTCAAAAGAGGGGGTGGGTATCTGCTAGGGGCAGGGGAGGGGCAGGACGTGATGTTAAGAGGAATAATCAAGAGATGCCTCCCTAAATTAAAAATTCAACCTCTTCCTTTCGGTTCCTAGAAATTCACGGATCAGATAGTTCTCAGTATGTCTCTACTGCAGCAGCGGTGTTTCCTTTTTAACCTGGCTACACTGGAGCTCAGGATACACTTCCAGGGGTGCTGCACCCTGACAACATGCTAAATGTCATGTGCACACGTGGTCACACGTTCTTCCGTCCAGGGGATTTACAGCTTCCTTCAGGCTCTCAAAGACAGCCGGGACCTCAAAGATCGTCCCTGGGCCCGGGAGACCCAATCCCATCCCCGACGTGTTAAACATCTCCAGGATGGCACCGAAAGTCTGCCATCTGTCTTGCAATTCTCCAAGAGTCCTTCTGGTTTCACAGAGAAAAGAAAGCAGCTCCCTAGTATTATTAGTAATTATTTTCTTTAGAAGCACTCAAACACTCTAAAGGGATTTTTTTTTTAAATATTTGAACCAAATCCAACAACTGTTCTGTGATCAGGCCTCCGAGGCAGTCTTGCCCGAGTGGATGACCCAGAGCCTCTGTGATGAGGCTGGAGAATGTTCTCCCAGGATTCTAACACAGCCTTTGGGCAGCACCAATGGAATCAAAATGGAACTGAGCAGACGTGGTGTGCTTCATCAGGCTTAACTGCAATCCCCTCTTCTGAAGTTGGTTGCCCTGGCCACACAAAAACAGCAAAAAGAAAGATGGGAACCCTTGCCTTGGTTCGGGAGCTACTATAGTTGATAGGCATGCAATCTACCCTACAGAAAATAAAAGTATTTCTTTTTTTTTTTTTTCTTTCTAGAGGGAGAGAAACATCATTGCATGGTTGCCTCTCATACGCCCCCTACTGGGGACCTGGCCAGGCAACCCAGGCCTGTGCCCTGACTGGGAATCGAACAATCGGCCTTTTGGTTCACAGGCCATTGCTCCACTGAGCCACACCAGCCAGGGCAAAAGTATTTCTTATTACACTTATAGCAGCAAAGTCACACTTAAGCAGATAAAATCACGGTGAGCAGAGCACTGCAGCTGCTTCTCTCCGTCATGTTTTCATCCCCCCCCCCAAAAAAAAGCCTTGAGAAGACATCCATTAGCATCCACTCCAACATGAGTCTCAAAACAATAAAAATAAGTGTTTTCAATTTCTCTCAGTGTCTTTATTAACCTCCACTAGAAGTACTCTTGGAAGATGAAGTATGTATTGAGAAAGAAGTTGACCATGTCCTTCCATAAATAATGAATTCTTATATTCCAGTTCTTACCTCTCAGGCAAAGCTTGGCCCACCTAAATGGTTAAAAAGCATATATAATTTGTGATTAGCTTTTCTTGTCTTTATTCCTTAGTAAATGTGCACCAGACAAACATCACGGAAAGAAGCCTATCCACAGCAATTGCTCTCTAACTGTTAAGGCTATTCCCTCTCTATCATTTCGTGCGAGGCCTTACAATGGCCCTATGTTAAAGGGAGGGCAATCATTAACATTCCCATTTTACAAATAAGGAAACAGAACATTTATGGCTCAACTTTTTTTTTTAAGGTTTTATTTATAGAGAGAGGAAGGGAAGGGAAGAAGAAAGAGGCAGAAAAACATCAACGTGTGGTTGCCTCTCGTGCGCCACCTACTGGGGACCTGGCCCACAACCCAGGTAAGTGCCCTGACTGGGAATCAAACTGGTGATCCTTTGGTTCACAGCCTATGCTCAATCCACTGAGCCACATCGGCCAGGGTATATCTTAATATTTATATTTCTCCAGAGCCATTCCCCAGGTACCTTACACACTGTACATCCCAAACCAAAATCCTTATCTTTCCCGCTTAATCCTAAGGATTAATCCCCTAATCCTTTTTTCCTTCCTACCTCAGCTAACAAAGATACCAGCCCAGCCACAGCCTCGCTTTCTATCACATCTTTGGCTCTTTAGATGCACCTTCCAATCCCATGATCAGATTTCTATAAGCATAATCTAATCACGTTGAAAATCTAAACCAATGTCTAGCCCAGATATTTGTTCTCAACAATTTTCTTCCAACGTGCTCAGTTCGCTCATTTGCTCCCTGCCTGACCTCCATCTCCCATGCCGAGAAAGAGGCGACCCGTTGGGAAATGCTTCTCTTGCTTATTGACCCCTGATCCTCTCCCTCATCATCAGTTGTACCTTCCGCTTTGGCTAAGGTCGACTTCCACCAGCGATGGCTTTATGGGATGCTCCCTGACCAAGCAAGCTCCCCGCATTCTAAGTCAAAGCAAAGGGTGGGGTTGGAACCTTCCTTCCTCATTTATATTCAAGACTGACCTCTTACTGCCTTCCATCCAATTCCTATTTATCCTTCAGAATTCACTGGAAATATCACCTGATTTCTGAAGCCTACAAAAAAGTCATTTTTCTGTGTCCCCAAAGTATTGATCTTGTACCAAAAAAAATTGCACATCACATCGTAAGTATGTTTCCTCCACGTTAGGGTGCACACCTCACAAGCAGGGGGCAATGAGTTATTCTCCTTAAATATCTTGGCACAGCGCCTGGCACAGAATAATCCCACAGTAAATGTTAATAACCACGGAAGTGTAAGAGTGAGTCGGGAAATATCCACCTTCCCATTTCTAAAAACACCAAAAATGGTGTTCCACTCTGAGAACATCACGAGCAACTAACTCTTCCAAATTTATTTTATTGGAAATAAATTTTCCTCTTTTACTAAGATTCCCAGACAGTCAAGAAGATAAAAACTGGCTTCCTCCGCACGCTCAGATGAATTGGTCTCTCGGTGATACAGTCAGTTTTTATTTCAGAACAAAGAAGCTTGCAGGGCCGCCATCGTTATTTGTGTTCTAGTACCTATTTTTATTTTTTATTTTTTTCATTGTTCTTCCAGGGCAGTTGTCTCCATTTAAAGGAGGACACATTTACATTTTTGCCCACTCAACTTTTAGTTCCCCCTGTAAGTAAAGACTTTGTGTAGATGTATACCTTGTCCTTGGTCGATCGGACAGGGTTTTATCAAAGGGGTGTGTGTGCTCACTGGCCTCTCCCATGTTACCCCTCCTTTCTTATCCTGTGTCTGCAAGGGGTGTACCCGTAAGAAATCTGATGTTTGCTGATTGAGTCAGGGATTCTAAGTAAATGCACCTTGTCAGGCCTTCTCTGCAACATTAGTAAGATCATTTCTTCACATAGGGCAAGCTACTCTTCCAGAAGGCAGCATATTTGATCTAAAATTAGGCCCCACTCTGTCTCAGAGCACATTCCTTGGTTTCTGTAAATGAGAGCATCGGCTTAATGTGGAGTTTTCAAAGGTTCCCTTTAGAGCCTGAGGCTTCTCAGGGGACCCCTCAGAGTCTACCACAAAGGGACAGAGTGACTTAACGTCGTGGGACAAGGAACACCCACTGCCCCTCAGCACCTCCAATAAAAGCAAACTCACTTTCATCTACATTTTAAAATGCTTCTGTGTCATAGGCTCTTATTGTCAGGAAACATTTTTGTTGTGCTTTTAAGTATAAAAACCCCTTCACTGGGTGGCCCCCGAGGTTCCCTTCAGCTCTAACTTCTCCTAATCTGCCGTTCTGGAGATCAATAATGGATGTGCCTGCACGGGGCTTGCATGCTTGCATAGCTCTGAATAAAGGGGCAGAGACCACAGAGAGAGGAGAGAGAGAAATGAAAGCTTACTAATTCAGTTCCAGAAGTTTCCAAGTAGTTTCTAGGGAGTTACCTGTATTATGTTAAAGCCAAGGAAAACATTTCATATCGTTTGCTATTACCTGACCGAAACTCACTACCTCCTGAGGGATATTTCCGCTCACATAACTCAGTTCAAAATTCATGGGTTGTTTTTTTTCCCCCCTTTACACTCCTTTTAAGAACGCATCCTCTCGCGTGGCTTCAACTGTTGCGGAATGCCTTCCAAATCCATGTCCGGACTCTGAAGCCATCGAAACAATACCAGTGTTCCTTCAGTGTAAAGGTGGCACATTCAGCAGTGACTCACCTTGCCCGCACGGGCTGCCCTGGGGGATGGAGCTAACCTCCTGGACACCATATGCACAGCCCCCCGTCATCCTCAGCCAGGCTCAGGCTCGCCCCTCCCCACTCTTCCCCTGCTATCCCTCGCTTATAGCTCTCTCTGCCGTGTTTTCCTTGTCTGGTTGACTCTTGCCCGTGTTTCAGGGATGAGCTTAGATTTTCCCTCTTCTGGAGAGTTTTTCGAAGTCTTCCCTCAGCCTTGATATTTGCCCCCGTCTTGGGCTGTCACTTTACTCTGCACTTGCCTCCATCACAGCACACTTTTACTACGAGTAAGCATTTGTTTATGGGTCTGCCTCCTGCTATGGGCGAAGCATCTCCTGGGCGACTGTGTTACCCAGCATTCCTTGGGAAACTGCAGCTTCCCTGTGCTGCCGGCTTGACCTGCCAAACTGTTATATTTCATTAATATCGCTGCCCTTCCAGATGTATTTCTCTTCCCTCGCCTTCATTCCCAGTGTCCAAACTCTCACCGGAATACAAAAGTCTGTTGTTTCTTCTTTCAAACGATTTTCTCCTCCATCTTCCGGACGCCCTAATATTAGGCACCGGTGATAAAAGTCTCACCATCTTCTATCTGCCCGATGTACCGATAAATGTTTCTGGCAGATGTCTCTGTCTCCAATCTCTCCTAGAAAAATCGAACCTGCTTTCTCGTGCCAGGTTCACCTAGATAAAGCACTATGACATGTCTTGTTGTCAAAAAAACATAGCTTGTTTCCCATTACATGAATTTCAGGCTGCTCTGACTGAATTCACCTGACATGCACAGCAGGACTGTGTGCGATTTCCCAGCCAACCCCCACCCCGCCCCCCGACCCCAGTCTACTCGTGAGCCCTCTTCCTGGTCCATGTGCAGTCCTTCCTCATTCTAAGTTTATCCTTTCATTCTGAATGTGCTCTTCCTTCTCTCGTTACCAAAACCTTCATGTACACTCCTTAGTCCAGTGTAAAACCCACACGGTCCAAACAATTCCAGTGGGGCGTCAACTTTAAAAAGGAAGGAAGAAGACAGCCCAGGGACTTGCAAAGGAACAGGAGGGCTTTTGACTCTGCATAAGTATATAGTGATTTTGGCGAAATGATTTCTGGGAAAGGACTAGTCCACATCTTGATAAAACAGAACCAAAGCCTTGCCCTTGACCCACAGTCCAATTAATTACTTTTCCAAATAGGTGGGAGCTGCTTTGTTAGACTGGCCTCTGTCAGAGCTAACCAAGGGTGCTGTAAAAGCCTCATCAAATGAATCCCCTAGTGGAATTCGCATTTCACTGCATCAACTCCCATTGAGTGTGTTACTCTGGAGGAGTGATGCAGTTTTCTCATGGTCCTGAGAAACAGAGGGAACACCTTTTTTTAATGAATCCCCCAAGGAAATTAGAGTATCTATTACAGTATAAACAGGTTTGGACTAGACTGAAATTCCTCCTTGGAGCCCTTCAGCTCCCTGGGGCTTTCTTTGGGCTGATTTTAAAAAGTCTTATGTTCACTGAGAGCTGCTTGAAAACCTAGTATTTCAGTTCCACCCAAACCAGGGAGACAGGAACCCCAGCAATGTGAGAAGACCAAATAAAGCTTTCACTAAGAAGACAAGAAGTTCAGGTTGTACGAAAGTTTATTCTGAGCTAAGACAATCCATTCCTTCGTTTGGCAAATATTTATAGTGTGTCTATGAAATGCCAGGCGGATGTATTAAGTACACCAGGCTAGTTGCTGTGGACACAGAAATTAATTAAAGGCAGACTCAGGAACTACTCTGAGCTCCGCAGTCCATAGGGCTTGACTGGCTGTGCTTTGAATTTCACAAGAGCAGGAAGCAGACAATGGTCCCTTTGTTCGATGCTCCTGGATCAGACTCCGCTGCAAGATTTGATTTCACGTCACTGAATCTGCTCGTTTTCTCTGCTGTTCATACATTGCCAAACAGCAAGTGAGCGCCACCATGGCAGGGACCGCGGTTGTCTGACTCATGTTTTTACCTGCAGTGCCTAAATTAGCACCTGACATACGGCCGTTTCCCAATAAATAGCGGATGAATGAATGAATGAATCAGTGACGCAGTGAATTGTTAAAAAATCAACCATTATCTCAGAACATCAGATCGTATACCTCACCTCAACCTCTGATGTTGTTCAGTTGTTTATTTCCTCATTAGCTTTTAATTTGCTCTAGAGCATTCTACATTTATATTCATAATAGAATTAACTAGCTATTTGTTTAAACATGGTGATTAAAGGAAATTCCAAGTCTTGAGTCTGCAATAATACAAGTCAAAAAACCTCAGTTTTTTACCTTTCAGGAAGAAACAGTTGAAAAGCTCATTATAAGGCTTTTTGTAACTATTCTTACTCCTGCTAATAACAATAATAGGGATGCTAGACCAACAATAGTAGGGAAGTTTAATTAATACTGTCTATTTGCACTTCTGTGGTCAGCTTTTCTTTTAATAAGATAACAGAGACAAGTAGTTTTGGATTTAGGGTTAATTTTTTTTCTCTCTTCCTTTACACATATCTGTGGAGCTATAACCAAATAATGAGCTACTGAGAGAACTTTGCTTTCTAATAAGAACTGAAGTGTCTTCGGTACTTTTTTCCTTGTCAGAACTTCAGTGTTCCACTATTTTATGGTCGGCCGTTTAGCCCTTCTGTTCCAGCCAGCAGGCGAGTGGAAATGCCTTATTTTTTCCTGAGAGAGACAGAGATTCTCAATATCGAGTTCGCAGTTCCCTAAGAACCATCAACATCTGTTGCAGTCATAAGTAACTTGCCTTCAGAGACTCCTCAGGACACCCTGCAGAGCTGTGCCTACACCCAGTGCTCCAGCCAGAAAATGAAGGAAATGCCCTTTGAGGGTGTAGGAAGGGTGAGGGGCAGAACACCGCCGGGTGACAAAGGCACCGGTTTCAGTGCTCCGTGGGACGCCAGCACAGATGCTGAGTCAGGCACGTGTCCTGGTCCATCTGCAGGCGCTCCATTCCATGGAGGTTCTGTGTTCCCTAAATGCCGGGATAGCACTGCAGCATCAAAACAGGGTCAGAATCAGAAGGCTAATTTCCAGAAAGCTATCCCCCACCTCTGACTGCGATGTTCACTTTATTGACTCGCCAAATTCCTCCATCAAACCACAGAGTCCTCGGCTCACGCGCGCATGGCAGGGTCTCCTTCTCTGTCCAGTTGTGAAATCTCACTGTACCAGCAACTTACCGGTAGTCCAGTGGCCAGACTGCAGAATGTAATCTTCAGAAGAATCACACTGAGTTGTGGTCTCAGTTCTAGATCCGCTGCTGCCTGTCCTGTCACCGGCAGGCAGACTGTGCCAAGAGGATCACACTTTTACTGGGCGGCATCTACAAGCGGGCGAGGATTGGGTCCACGTTCCTCAGAGCCAGGTGTTCACCTGCTTTGGATACAGGTTTTCAAAGCCCAAGGGCGACCACGGCACAAGAATTCCCAATTCTTTACCAGGTGTTTTAATCAATGCTATTCAATAAAAACAGATGCACAACAAGGCTTATGTTTCGGGTATCTATCCAAAAATAGTAATAAAAAAATAAAACACACAGAAAAGGAAATCAGGATTTTAGGTTATCCTCATCATGACTCCCCATTGGCACAAAGGAAGTTCTTCCCTCCCCTATCCTCCTTGTGACTGATGGTAAAGAGTGAAGGGACACCCAGATAACTAGGTGTTCTGGCAAGTACTCCCTGCTTCCTTACCCCGCTGTCAATGGTCACCGCCTGCGGTCATCGAGTCTGAACTCTTCACAGTCCACGGAGCCCAGGACCATGGCCACTCTAATCTGCTATGACATGATGTATCCACTTTCAGACTTCTGACTCCCACTCAGGGAGTCCCCGAGAGCTCCAAACCTTCATACACAAAGTCTATCTTCCTTTTTTACTTGTTGCCACTATTACAGATATCCCCTAGGTTTCCCCTCTTTGCCCCCTTCCACCCAGCCCTCACAAAATTGTTGTCTGTGTCCACAGGCTGGCATACATGCGTGTATGTGCTCTGGCTAATCTCTTCTGGTTCCTCCCCAAGCCCCTTCCTCTCTGAGACTTGTCAGTCTGTTCCATGTGTCCATGCCTCTGGTCCTATTCTGTTTGTCTGTTCATTTTGTTCATTAGACTCCACATACGAGTGAGAGGATATGGTATTTGGAAGGCTCATAATACAAGATATCAAACTATACTACAAAGCCATTGTAATCAAAACAGCCTGGCACTGGCGCAAGAACAGGCATATAGATCGGTGGAACAGAAGGGAGCCCAGAAATCAACCCACGTCTCCATGGTCCATCAATATTCAACAAAGGAGGCAAGAACGTAGGATGGAGTAAAAACAGTCTCTTTAATAAATGGTATTGGAAAATCAGATATGCATGTGCAAAAAAAAAAATGAAACTAAACAACCGACCTACACCATATACAAAAATAAACTCAAAATGGATAAAAGACTTAAATGTAAGTCACAAAACCATAAAAATCCTGGAAGAAAACATAGGCAGGTCCACACCCACAGGTCCTGATTTAACTGCCCTGAAATGGGGCCCAGTAGCAGCATTGCTTTCCGGGTTTCTGAGAAGATTCGAGCACACAATCTATGCTCTCAGCTGAGACTCTCTTCAGAGCCTAATGGAACCCTGGCTCTCCCTGAATGTCCCGGCTTCCTCTTTCGAATGAGGGCTACTTCCTCCCCCAATGGCCCTCAGACACCTGGTCCAGAGGTGAGGCTGGGCCCTCTCTGCTCCTCACCGCCCATCCAACCCAGCAGCGCCACATGCAGTGATGAGTCGCCGTCACTGGGCCTCGCCACGCACTGCGTCTCTTGGTAGAATCATCTACACACTCTCAGGTCCCACTTTCTTTTCCAGAATTCTGCATCCTGGCTCCTCCTCACTCTCTCTACACAATGACTATAGATGGCCTTCCAATGCCGGCACCTCTTCGGTCCATGACCGCCTCTCTCCCAGTGACCTCGGCCTGGGCAACGAGCTCCCAGGGCCACCATACAAGAGTATCTACGCACCAAACATTTTTCTAGGGGGAACAGCCTCTCTTCAGAAAGGTGGCATACTTCTTTCTTAAATACACCACTTTAATTTTTTTCCAAAAGAAAAGAGAAGCAAAAAGAAATCAATTCACCCAAAAAGAACTGGGGAACTGAATCAACCCTGCAGGTGGTGCTACAGGAGACACCGTCCTTCTGGGTCGGATTCCATTGCTGTTACGTCAGGGTATCCGAATTTTTTACATACTGAATAGTTCCTGAAAAAAAAAATTGCCAGAGATTAGATTTTTTTGTATTTTTTTTAAGATTTTATTTATTTATTTTTAGACAGAAGGGAAGGGAGGGAGAAAGAGAGGAAGAGAAACATCAATGTGTGGTTGCCTCTCATGTGACCCCCACTGGGGACCTGGCCTGCAACCCAGGCATGTGCCCTGACTGGGAATCGAACCAGCGACCCTTTGGTTCACAGCCTGCACTCAATCCACTGAGCTACACCAGCCAGGGCAGATTTTTTTGTATTGTTAAGTAAGGCATTAGATTCTGATCCGATTTATTATAGAAAGGTTTGGCCTATTGGCCCTAGTATCACATGCCATTGAGGAAGGCAATTAGTCAATTTTCCAATTAAAATAAATGTGTTTCAGTCATCACGCGGCAAACAGGAGAAGGAAAAATGACTTCAATCATCGCGCTTTGCATTTCTACAGTAACTTTCATCAGAGAAGCTCAAAGCACTAATTTAATTAAAGCCTCAGATACTCCCGCGAAGTCGGCATTACGGCCATTTGACAAAGGCATAAATGAAGGCACAGAAAGAAGAAGTCGCTTGTGGTCACACAGGGATTTAGTGGTGAGGGTCAGAATAAATCGGAAACCTCGGGCGGAGTGTTCTCTGGAGCTCGGATCCATGATCTCTCCGTGGCTGCATCTTTCTACAAAGCCCCATCATCTCCCCTCCTGCCTGTAGCTGGACCACGGATGGCTTCAGGTCTTCCTGTGTTGGGGGATTCTGTGGATGACATTATTCAAAACCGCATCTAATTTTTGCCCTTGTACCCCACTTTCTAGGAAGGCACCCATTTGGGGCAAATTCGGGTGGCATTTTCTTCCCTTTATACTCAATGCTCTTTGTCAACATATTGTCTCTCTCTTTTTACATAATTAGGCGGCCTAATCCCAGGGAGGCGGTCTGTGCGCTTTTCATTAAGGAATGAATTGTGCATCAAAGTTTCATGGGAAATTTTCAGAACCTTCCTCTGTCTAATCTTTTCTTAATGAAATGAAGCTGATGGTTGCTCCGTTCCCATTAGTCACAGCAAGTGCAGCACATGACTGAAGAAGCATATTGAGCAAACAAGGTTAAAATATGCCAGGAAGTATATTTAGACATTTTCAAGGGCAAAAAGTCCACCGTCTTATTGAATTACTATATAGATTCATCCCATCTTTGTCAAAGGTAGTTTTTTTACCATTATTTTCTAACCTTTCAACCAAGCGGCCTAAGAGCCCTTTCAAAAAACAACATTTTGAGAAAAATCTATTTAGAGACAAGTACCTTTCAGTCTTATGTAGTCACAACATGTATAGCTGCTGAGACCAATAAGGTCAAATGGATAAAATCAAGATGTGCTATTTCTTACTGTTAAGTGACATATTATTCGGCTCAGGCTGCCATGATAGAATCCCAGAGCCTGGGTGAGTTAAATAACAGAAATTTATTTTCTCATCCTTCTGCAGTTGAGAAGTCCAAGACCAGACGCCAGCAGGGCTGGGGTCCAGTGAGGTCTCTGTCCTTGGCTTACAGACGGCCGTCTTCTTGCCGTGTCTTCCTGTGGCCGTTCCTCTCCATGCATCCAGGAAAAAAGAGAGCTTTCTTCCCCTTTTTATGTGGACGCCAGTTTTATCAGATTAGGGCCGGACCTTATGGTCTCAACTGTAAAGACTCTGCCTCCAAATAGTTATATTAGAGGGTTAGAGGTTCAGGCTTCAACCCATGATTTGGTGGGGACAAAATTCAGTCCACGAAGAGTGACTTCCACCTCGGGCAATGAAGCAGGAGAGAGACATCATTGCCATGTCCAGGGTCCCTCCCTCCCACACAGGAGTAACCTCAAGCCAGAAGAACATCATTTAAATATACATACACGCATCCATATATATGTGTACATATATACTTTTTTGCAAAAATGTCTTCACTTGCTTAAAAGGAAGCTGATTCCATGAGTTGCTGCTAAACTTTCATTGAAGTTTCACTTTTCAAACAGGTTATCCACCCAAACCCACTCCCCAACACCATCGCCACTCCAGGGCTCGGGACCCTCCTCCGAAGCCTGCTCCTCTTTGAGTCTGTTCAAACCTCAGCTCCGTTTCACCTTCCAAAAGGAAGCAAAGCCACAGAGCAGAAATTTCACTCGTGCTATAAATCAAGTGATCTGAAATTTAGTCTTCGCTCTGACATTCAGACGCGATCATCTCAAGGACTACATTTAACCTCCTTCCCCTGCAGCTTCAATTTTTAATATCGAATCCAGAGTCAAAAGCATCTATGAGGAAAAGATTCTGAGCACTTCAGTACATGTACTTAAGGAATGGTGGTAAATTGTAGTAAGTTATAGCCGGCTTCAGGGCAGGTCTTTTCTCATCAGCAAAATGGCCATGATTTCAAATACAGGGAGCCATTCCGAATCATTTAGAAGGATGGAAGCAGGGATGAAAAGACATGGTAATTAAATATTTACGTATGAGTATCCTTCTTTTCTTTTTTTCCTTTTTCTCCCCTTGAGCATCCTTCTTTAAGCATGTGTAATACACAAAACATGCATGCCTTAGAAATTCCTAGCAGTTTCTTCTTTCTGCTGCCTGGCACACCAAAACTAACAGTCTTAATGGTTTTGAATAGCCCAAGTCGTTTTAGAAGCTTATTCTGTAATTTATGAGATGTATCTTTTTGGAAATAGTTTCCCACTGACATTGTACGTTTTACTCCTTTTTATCCAATTCTCAGACTATTTTGTACATAATCCCCCTGCCACAGATTTCTCATTGTATTACATGTAATTAGTTATTTGTAAATTGTCTTCCTCATATATTTTTGGCTTCTTAAAAAACTGAGATCAATCATTCATTTAAATATGCGTCCTCAGCGGTTGGTACGGTACTGAGAACAAAGTATGATTCAATATGGGTTTTTTAGATTATTTATTTATTTATTTTTAGAGAGAAGGGAAAGGAGGGAGAAAGAAAGGGAGAAAAACATCAGTGTGTGGTTGCCTCTCACATGGTCCACCCTGGGAACCTGGCCTGCAACCCAGACATGTGCCCTGACTAGGAATCGAACCAGCGGCCCTTTGGTTCGCAGCCCGCGCTCAATCCACTGAGCTACAGCAGCCAGGGCTCAATATATTTGTTTAAACATGTAAGAGATTCTTCCAAAGTTGCAACTAATAATTTGATTTCCCCAGAAAAATGAAGTGCCCCTTCTTCTTTATGTAACTACATAGAGGATCAAGGAGTGGATTATAAAATATTTAAAGCCCCATTACTTTTTAATTGGTAACATCGTGGTCCCTAGAACTTCTTAGAATTCAGGTTAGCTCCTCTCTAAATTAGGGGTCTCCGTGGATCCTTTGTAAGGTGTTTGGGCTTACAAATTAGTGTGTGAGTATAAAACACGGAACTATATAGAGGGGTAGTTCTTATTTGTTGGTGACCGGAAATTCTGAGAAGTTGAACAATGGATTATCATCCTCTAGGAAAGTGTTATTTCCAGAATTTGCCTGTTACGAGAGTAAGTGTTCCCCACCTTACTGACTATCAAAAGCTATCAGAAAGCAAGAAGAAAGCAAATCCAGAGACAGGTGACCCTAAAAGGCATGAGTGCCAATATTCTGCCTTCAAAAAACAAATAAAATTTATGTCCCTTTTTTGATACCAAATACCCAGCAAGGCGATAGAACTTCCCACTGACAGTCTTCTGTGCTGGAATAATCATATTGTGTTCCCAACTGGGTAGGCCAAACCCGTGGACTAATCCTACAGTGTAGCTAGAAGGGTCTTTTCTAACTGTGCTTGTAAAAGACTTTTCATACAGAAATATCACCACAGTAGACAGTCTTCACTCACGTTCTATGAGGCTCACGGGGGTCCCAATAATGACCTAAGTCTGTGGTTCACAAAGTATGGCCCTCTGTCACCAGAGAACTTGCCATAGAGGCAAATCCTGGGCCCTCACCTACTGAGTCAGAAACCCTGGGTGGAGGCCTGTGATCTGTGTGCTTCCAGGCCCCCCCACAAAAGCTTCAATGCTGGCTGACACCTGAGAACCACCCCTCTGAGCTCAGAGGGTCAGCTGATGGAAAAGCCTTGGTCCGAACGCTTCAAGTCACATCTGTGCTTCAAGCACCTTGCTTTTGGTATTGATGCAATAAATAAGCACTCACTGATGCCTCTGATGATGACTATGGAAACAAGGATAAACCTCTGCCAAAATTTTGTCTGTCAGCATCTACTTCCTTAGCCAAAAATCTGTCTTCAGTGCCTTTATGTTCAACGTGATGCCTATAAGGAGACCTTACCGAAAACCCAGAGTTCTCATGTCTTTTCTTTTAACAAAATTCTTCCTGTTAATCATTTTCATGCGTTTATTAAGTCTCTGCAGCTTCCTCATTCCGTTCCTTTTGTTTCCACCTTCTCTCTCTGGCCTCTTTGTATTCATTGTAACCGTTAATAACACAGCTCTAGCCCGGCTCATCTTCGGGAGTGAATTTTATGGCCGTGTCGTTCGGTTAGTATTTGAAACTGTGCAGGAGATGTACAGTTCAGGGAGCATCATCTGGAGAAGGCCCTGATTTACTTCCACAGTGGTGTGACATTTAGACCCCGTGTCTGTAACCCGGCCCAGAAGCAGCTGCCACCATATCCCCAGGCAGGTCTACACCAGGCGCTCTTTTCCTTACCGGCCCCTCCCCTGCTCAGGAAAGGTGGAACTATTTTGTTCCTAAGAGAAGGAAAAGGAAATGAACTCAGACCAGGTCAAACAGAGACAAAATCAGAATGTCCTGCCACATCAAGAAGCTGTGTTCATCACCAGAAAAACGTAAGTGAGCCACTCTTCCCACCTAAGTAAGACCGACACTATGTTCACCTGTAACGTAAGTAAAGCAGACACGGTGTCCCATGGGGAGTATCCCCAGGAACTCTCACGGTGGCCATTTTTTATTCTTTCCAAAGACGACCCTGAGAACAGAATCCCAGCTGAAGAGTTCCTATGTGGCCACAACTCCAGAAAGCCCAGCTGACACAGCCAGGCCATGGAGCCACATCAGCTCTACCTGCGCCCGTCATGGTCACCTCTACCTGTTCTAGAACTTAGAACAGGATTTGAGTCCCTGTCCTGCAGCTCACAAGCTGGAGGATGCTGCCTAAGCCACTTAAGCACCGGAATGCAGTTTTCTCAGTGTGAGCTGGGACCCTGAGGCCATCCCTCCCACAAGGAACTCTGAGGATAAAGCAAGAATCAGGGTCTCTCAAACAGGTGATTTCGACTCCTCCGTCCCACCCCGCAGAACACTGTACAATGCCTGGGGACATCTTCAGCTACCACAGCAGAGGGCAGGGGCAGGTCAGATGGACAGAGACCAGGGAGGCTGTCCAACCTCTCGCCCGCACAGGACGGCCCTCACCACAGAGGGTGACCTGGCCCAGAAAAGTCCAGAGTGAGGGGCTGTTCATAAGGTGGTATAAGCAGACATTCGCCAGATGTTCAGTGTGTGTCTGGCATGGTCTAGGGAACCAGGGTGTTCTTGTGTGAAACCCCAAAATGCAGAGATGAGACACTAAGTTTCAGCGTGCTTCATTCAACCCAAAAGGATGGCTAACTTACCCCTTTGACCTGCTGGTGTCTTCAGCATGGCCTCATGTTTTATTTACTGAACTGATTCAGTCCAAACAAATGGCAAAGGTCCCTCAAAAACTGCCAATGTCTATTCTGTGTCATGAGTATCCCTCTGTCAGACGTCAACAGATACATTCCAGAGTTAATTGTCTGGATTATTACCAACAACAGCGCTATCACAATGATATGGACATAGTATATATAGTCAACAAATATGCCACAATCAATCACTGTGATTCTATTAATTTTCCTGAATCAGAAAATAAGGATCAAATAAGGTACCAAAGTTTAATTATAACTGATAACGGTTTCAGGAATACTGATCGTTTAGATGATGAAGTGCTCACAGTGTTGGGCCTGACACATGTGTTCATTCATGTAAACCTCGCAACCCACCTTTGCTTCCATTTTATATGTAAGGAAACTGAGGCATACATACATTTGGTAAATGTCCAGGGGTCACACAGCACACTAGTGATGGTGGTAGAATTTGAACCTCGTGACAGTCTGCCTCAGAGGCCATGAGCTTGACCGACCACTCTGTTCATCACAGAGGCCAAAAAGCAGCTGATGCTGTGCCACCGAGCAAAGCCACGGCTAGGGAATGCAACTCAGCTCACCTCAGGGAACTATTTCAATGAAATCATGCCCCGCTGACCTGGGTGGGCTACATCTAAATACCACCGCCCAATACTGCAGCCCTTCTGAAAAGCTGGGCCCTTCGGTTTTGATCGAATTGTTTAAATGGCCAAGTACACAACCTTGTTGTTGGCAAAGCACACTCTCACGGCAGGTGACATTTCAGGAGCTCTCTGAAGGAGAAATTGCTGCTTTCACTGTGTTCCTATAAATTGTGCAAAATGGCCCATTACCCCCGTTCCCTGAGACAGGAAACTTCAAAGGCAAAGAGAAACGCTCCTGTGACCGGCAGCCTGCCTGCCAGCCGCTGATGAAGATGACGGAAGGGAAGATGGGGGCAGGACCAGGGGGGAGGGGCCGCCAGCCTCCAGAGCGCTCTGAGCTATTGTTTTTTGGCCTGGCCTCCCTGTTCTTTCGCTTTCTCCTGCCAGACATGACCGGACGTGATGTAAATCCTTCCCTGGGAAGCAGGTTCTCCTCCCTAGAAACACACCTGCACCTCTAGCCTACGGCAAAACTCAATTTCCTGCCCAGAATATTGGGGGAAAAACACACACATACAAAATAAAACGCTTAATTCTCTGCATCAGACTTTTTGCCTGTTGAAATTATTTAAAGCCATTGCTTTTATTCTAATAATAAAACTCATTTACAAACCAGTCTGTCTTTTAAAAAAAAACGTGCTGAGAGTGTAGAAAAGAACTTGATTTATTCGTGCGCCCAAATCCCATTTTCACAGTGTTTATGATATGGCTCATTGGCCAACCCTTGAAAACTCTGCCACAAACAACAACAAAAGCTTTCTACACATCACGTAATTAGCCCATAAAACAGATGTTCATTTCTTCACACAACATGAGCATTCTTGAAAAAAAAAATCACTTTATTTCCGTTGACTCGAACACACTCAATGGACGTGCATTGTGTAACCTCCGAATCAAACTGCACCCAAACATCAGCAAAAAATTGGAAAATTGGAAAAATATTGCAGTGACTGCTACAAATGTTTTCATCTTAAAAGATCCTGCATGAATGCAGAGGCACAAGTTAGTTGGCCAAAGTCACTAGATTCTAAATTAATTCAGGCGGCTCGCGTCATAATCATAGACCAGAAATCAATGTGTATTGCGATGACTTCAAACTTTTGAACGTGATGCTATAAACTCGCATACGGGGTGGGCTGTACAGGAATCCTTTGTTCCAGGTAAACCCCGAGGGGCCTCAGACACAGACAATTTAAGCGGCTCCCTGATACTCTGCTGCACTTACTCGCAGAAGTGAATCACATTCTCTGTCTCCCGAGTCTCCGTTCTGTTCCTAGCCTACTGGGCCGGCTGCTCCTAGCTGCCCCACGATAATGTATAAGGTTTTTCACCTGCCTGCTGAGAAATAAGAATATTACCAGCCATAATTTTATGAAAGTAAATCTTTTCTCTTTTAATGAACTGCCTGTTATCGGTCCTGTTTGTGAAAATGGTCTTTTTTAAAACAAAATGATGACGATAAAAATGGTAGCTGTTTCTATTTCTAAATGACCTTTCCTGGTGCAACAGTCAGAACTCCCTCAGTTGTACATACCTAAGTCTCACCCAGACCGGTTTAAGCTGAAAAGAGATTGTAACCCTGGCCGGGTAGCTCTGTTGGTTGGAGCGTCATCCAGAGTACACCAAAAGGTTGTGGTTCGATTCCCAGTCAGGGCACATACCTAGGTTGCAAGTTGGATCCTGGGTCAGGGCGCATACGGGAGGCAACTGATCAGTGTTTCTCTTTCTCTCTCCCTTCCTCTCTCTCTAAAATCAATGAAAATATCCTCAGGGGAGGATTAAAAGAAAGTGTTAGAATTTATTGGCTTGTGGAATTAAAAAACAAATCCATGGCCATAGGTTCCAATGTGGCTGAATCCAGGATTCAACGGATATTTTCACAACCTGTTCTCCCTCCATCTCTTGGCTCTGCTTTGTATTTTACAGGCTTTCTTCTCAGATTTTGCAGCGGCCTCAGAAGGTTCAAGTTTATATAATCCTTACTGTTAACCCTACCAGTGGGAAGAAAACGTCTCTTTTTACCAGCTGCAGAAAAGTTTTCCTAGGTGTGGTTAAGTCACATGACTAACCCTGAACCAATCATTATCGTAGCCAGAGGTTGTAATGGTCAATGGCCCATCCATAAGTACAAGGTAGACATGACCCTCCTGAACAAAGTAACCATGAGGAAGAGGTGCTTCCCCCCACCCCCCCCCAAAAAAATCGGGACACTGTTAACACAGAGGAAGTGAATAATTGAGTTAAGCAAAAGTATGAGCCGCCTAGTAGTCCTGCCAAAACGACACCCTGACAGTGCTCTGTCGGGCTCCCGACTTTTTGAAAAAGCCTAAAACACCCTCAGATCCCCCAAGCTAGAAACTGCTCTGCCGATGACTGCACTGCTGTTGTGCCTACTGAGTAGTCAGTCACACGAGAATCTTTGCAATTCCAAACAGCAAAGAGTGTGATGTTGCCTGCTTTTTTCTCAGCTATTTAGACAGTTCACAATGCAGCTTTTCATGGCTAATAGCCAAGCACATCCACTAAATTCCCGCTCCCAAAATTTTGCAGTACAAAGGCAACTCAGATATTAAAAACGTATTGTCTGTGAGCTCAAGTTTAATGTACTCATATCACAATTGAGAGAATAAAGGAGAAAAAACTACTCAGCCATCATGCTACCTGGCTCCTAAATGAGACTGCACTTAAGATGAACAAAGGTGTTCCAGTTAGAGACCTAATATTGTTTGGAACCTGTCTGTTCTCTGTGGTTGATAAGCAAAAAAGGTATTAGAATTCCAATGTGCTTTTAAAATGAAATAAGAACGTCCTTTTATTAAACATGATTATGTGTGACTGAAAATTGGTACAAAGAATTTATTGGTATATTCACCCTTGAAAAAAGAGCCAGGGTTGAGCTTCAGAATGATCCCACCATTTGCCCTGGCTGGTGTGGTTCAGTTGGTTGGAGCCTCATCCTGTGAACCATAGGGTCACCAGTTCAATTCCCAGTCAGGGCACATGCCTGGGTTGCAGGCCAGATCCCTGGTTGGGGCGTGCAAGAGGCAACCAATCAATGTTTCTCTCTCACATCGATGGTTCTCTCCTGCTCTCTCCCTCCCTTCGCTTCTCTCTAGAATCAATAAGCATGTCCTCAGGTGAGGATAAAAAAAAATAGTTATCATCACACCATTTTTTTCTGTGTTTTCTATAGACTGCTTCAAACCCATCTATATCCCCATAGATAGCTTGCTTTGGATCATCAATCCAAATTTCAGAATGATTTTAAAAATTCTGTAGGATTCATTTGCTTAACAAAATAGACTCTATCTGTTGACCATAGTGTCTTCACAATATAAAAGTAACAAATGTTAAAAATACAAATGGTTCCCATAGAAACACTGATATAAGCGGAACCTCCGATCTTTGTGTGGATAACACAGGTTCCTGATGGACACAAAGTCTGTGCACCCTTCGCTCCCGCTCCTCCAGCCGCTGTGAGCGAATGGCGTTCAATGCCACCCCTTTCCTCTGCAGCCACAGACACGCATCTCCTACAACTACCAACCTATTAAAAAATGCTTTCTTGACTAATTAAGGGGGCTCTTCTCTGTCCTCACTGTCCTCGACCCTCTTCAATAGCCTATTTTTTAAAGATATTTGTATTCTGATAGTTCCCCTTTGTTCTACACAAGTCCTCAATCCCAGTTTCCATCTGCATTTGGAATAGCTTCTCCTTATGTACTTATAGCTCCTTTTCTCCAAATGGGGATAAGCTAAAAAGCTAATATCTTCTAACATGTAATCTTTTATTGAATAGTACCTTGGAGAGCATTCAAGAAATAAGTAAAATCTAAGATTTAAGTGGGAGGATCAAAATGTGCAATAAATGGAGTTGCTCTGATTGACTAGTTAACCATTTGAGGACATAACACAAGACTTATCAACCTCCATTCCTTCCAGGTAAGTTTATGGGGTCTAGGAATAGCTGAGAGCTACTCCCCTCACTAGACAGTCAGCCCCTCCAAAGTAAAAAAAGTAGTTCCTGTGTTTTGTATTCACGGCACCTAAGCAGTGTCTGGCCCAGGGGAGATAATAAAAAGCTTTTTAAAAATAGCAAGTAGCCCAAATGTCTAGGGCATATGGTATGTGCAAGAGAAAAATAAAAATGTATGTGCAGGAATATGGTTAAGAACTTGTTCTATGTGTCACGGCGAGCTTTGAGGGGTTTTATACAGAACAAAATGGGAGATGCTGACGGACATCTGTTCCATGAAAATTGAACAGAGCAGTGCTGTCTTTGGACGGGGCCAAGCCGACCTTCTGCAAAGTGTTTCATACACAGCTGTTTGCAAAGCTGACAGGAAAGCCGCCATCCTGACCACATGACTGGGGACTGTCGACTCTCTCTGAAGGCAGACTCAGTAACCAGCCGTGTATTGCCAAAGAGTAACTCAGCTTGTTAGCCCCAGCAGAAATTTCTCTATTCTGTTCGTGTAATCATCCCCTGCCTTTTCTCCTAGAAGCCCCTTGCTCTCACCTTGTAATTGGGACACTATCAGGTTTCTGCCTGAATCTGTGCTTATGCAATTGCACTTCCCTTTGTCCCAAATAAACACTTATTGCTTCTCATTTTGGCTTTTTTATTTTTTCGTTAACAGTAATACAAATCCTTTAATACATAGTAAAGCATTAGCACTGTATGTCACATAGTAATTGCTCTATAATCATCAGTTGTTGATGATCATCAACAACAGCTTTATCAGAACCATGCTTATTGTTCTTTTTATGGGAATTTCTGCTTCATGTTGTACTGATTGGGGCAATTGCTCTAACTTTTAGTTTCCAACTCTAAAATAAGTCTATTTCCAAACTCAGCTGCCTGTTTTCATCCCCAGGACTCATTCCAAGTTAAAAATCACTTAACTCCAATCTATCTCCGGACATGGAAAGTTCTCGCTTGAAAGGAGCTCCGGCATCCGTGTCCCCACCAGGGACCACGATGCCCTGGTGAGCCGCAATGGCTGCGTGATCGCATAAAGGGGTGAGCCTGAGCATGCAAGCCATGTGATCTTTGCAAAATGACAACATGATCACAGAGGAGACCCCACTCGGGGAGTCGGAAAAATGAGCAGGCAGCTTGAGGCAGACCACAAAACGTTCATCGGGCTTTGGAACAATTTGATTCTAGTTTGCATTCTTTGGGGATAACCTCCTTCGTAGCAGCTAAATGGGGTTCCCTGCGGCCTGCCAAAGATCCCATTTAAATTTGCATATATTTGCATATGTTGACTTACAGAAAGATGCACTGCTAGACTACCCAAAGGTGTCCTTCCACAGGCTCAGGGAGGGCGCTTTCCTCTGTGGCTGCCTGGGCGACCAGGTGTGGATGCTGCGGAGACAGTGACCTTCTCTCCTTGTGACTGAGTGAGTGTCTCTGCAGACCCAGGCAATTCCTTCCTCCTTCGCAGGCCTCAGTTTTCTCATTGAGAAGCGACTGGGGTGGGGGGGGGGAACGTCAGAAAAACGTCCAAAATTCCTTATATCTCTAAAATTCTGAGTTCTACGAACCCCACCTTTTCAGTAAATAGGCTGCTGGACTAAGTTCAAAATTGGCAGATGATAGGATAGAGACCAAATGCCACCCCCACCTGTCGTTGTAAATAAAGTTTTATTGAAATGCAGTCATGCCCGTTTGTGTACGTCTTGCCTAGGGGCCACTTTCCCGCCCTAACCCACCCCCAGTGACAGAGTCTGGTGGTCCTGGCAGAGACCCATCACGGGAAAGTGGTAGCAGCCACAATCTGGCCTTTTACAGGAAAGTCTGCTGTTCCCTCACCTCCGTGACAGTAAACAATTTGTTTTTATTTTCTCTCATGTGTTTCTTAGGCTAATACTGTCTCCAAATATGAGTACATTGCGAGCCCATGAATAAAATGTAGGGCTGAGGCCATGTTAGTAATTATTTCTTCCACTCTTGTTTAAACAGTAAACATCAGAGCAAACAAATAACAAATTTGCGGCCAGTCATTCTGAGGCTGAAACCATCGGGAAGTGCCTGGGACATGCACCTGTCACCCCCAAACCAGTTCTCAGGGGGGCGTGGGTCGGTCTGAGCTGAACACCAAACTGTCCTTCTTTTCCAGGTAATTTTATTGCACTACCCACGTGAAGTAGGTCACAGCCTGGTTCATGGTCATTCGGGTGGGCTTTACAAAATGAGAAATGATTCAGCATCAAAACCTCCCCATTCTCCCTTGAATGACTTCTCAACAGATAGCTGACGGCGGCAGTGTAGACGCCACAGTGAATCCCATCTGAATTACATAAAAAGAAGAAATGCCCAGTCACGCACGGAGTAGGAAATGACTGAACACCTGTTAGCCTGACTTGAACTCTCTCTCTTCTTAGAACACAAGTAGAAAAGGAAAGCAGCTATTCCATTTTTTTTTTAATTGCACATCGCTGGAAATGTGAAATGTGCATCTTTGGCTCTTCACAGACGAGTCCTCACTCTGTTTGAGCCTCAAAACATCTCGGGGGGCAACGCCTTCCCGTCTCATGTTATTCCTGTCGAAGTTGTTCCCTCTTATTATCCCTTTAATCCCTATGTTTTCTGTTCATCAAGTGACGCCCCTGTCCTTTTTCATCTCTTATCATTTATTGCCGAGTTTGCCAAAGAATCTTGAACTGAGCGTCAGTTTGGCACACACAGGCCTGCATGTGATTTCCAGCGTGGCGACTCTGGGGAAGTCATTTAACCTCGCCCAGCCAGCCGAGGGTTCTGCAGCCGTCAAACATAAAAAATAACAGATGCTCCTTTGTAGGGTGGATATGAGGCGGCTGTTTGCTCCAGGCACATCCCTGGTACATGGCAGTAGTCAATCCACTTTCCACAGACAAGTAAAGAGACCCTCTTTCTCCCAAAATCTGTTTCCCAAAAGTGTAGTGTCCTGCCAAGCATTCACGTCTTCCAGTTCAGACACTTGTATCTCTCAAGGGCTTAGCTGGCACCTGTTGATCGAATCCTACTTTTCTTGAAACTGGCTCCTATCAGGCTGAACTCACAAGACACGTGTGTCCCTTTCATGAAGTGGAAATCAGACCCCTTCTCAAAGATGCCGTGCTGCGGGCATTGCTGATGAGACCTCACATATTTGAACGGCGCGAGGCCAGCAGCCCGCAGGAGCCTGGGATCTCAGTGACTTCGTCATCGCTGACAAGAATCTAAGCAGTGGTTAATTATTTCCTACTTTCCTGAAGACATCAAGTGCAAATCCACAGAATACATTAACCAAAGCCAATAAGCAGAGAGGAACGGAACACTTACAAGCCCTCTATCTCGACAGGAAGACGAGTCTGACAACACGCATTTAATGATGTGTGTTACTTTAAAGGTCAGCACTACAGTTCAATTAGTAATTTTATTTACTAGATGCATTTTTTTCCTTAGGAGAATTATTCATTTCAGCTTTTAAAACAGGTTTAAATCCCAATTAAATAATTCTCTTGGAAGGAATTCCCATCAGATCGCTAGGTCTGACTTCAGGCTTCTTAATGAAATTGTCATTTAACACCATTAAATTCTGTTTCCTCTCCAGCAACTATAACTCTCAACCCAGGCGTACAGGACAGATAGAATCTTTGCATCAACAGGTAGATAAGATCACAGGGATTGTATGTAAGTAACAAAGTAACCCATGCCCTTTGGTTTATTCTGTTCCAAAAAGTAACTTATCCACGTCAAAAAGTTAGCCTCAACTAGGTGTAAGGGAATACTGAAGACCTTACTCTAAAATGTCTCTTTCTAGAGAAAACAATTTTAAGACTATATAGGTATATGCTATTGAGTTCACCACTACTATTATAATATCCTGTAACTGCCATTGGAGGGGACTGGATGCAAAAGGTGAAGGGATTAAGAAATACAAATTGGGCCCTGGCTGGTGTAGCTCAGTGGATTGAGCGCAGGCTGGGAACCAGAGGGTCCCGGTTCGATTCCCCGTCAGGGCATATGCCTGGGTTGCGGGCCAGGTCCCCAGTAGGGGCCATGCGAGAGGCAACCATACATTGCTGTTTCTCTCTCTCTCTGTCTCCCTCCCTTCCCCTCTCTCTAAAATAAATAAATAAAATCTTTTAAAAAAAAAAAAAAGAAATGCAAATTGGTAGCTACAGAACTGTCACGGAGATGCCGATTTTGACCTTGGGAAGAAAGTCAACAATTTTGCAATGACTGTACATGGGGCCAGGTGGGTACCAGAACTACTGAGGACTGGGGAGTGGGACACTCTGTAACATACAGGATGGTCTGCACACTCTTCTGTACAACTGAGGCTGGGAGATGAAAATATGGAACATAAATTGTGATTAAAAAAAGAAACATCTTTCAAAATAGTGGCGGGATGATAAGACTTAAGGATTTAAGTCAACCAGCACCGAGGGGCGAGGGGACAGGATGGGCAATGGCCTGGGTTACCCCGCTCACCCCGTGAATCTAACAGACACACGCAGGCAGCCCCAGGGCTTCAAGTCAGGCACACGTTTCTCTCAACTTGCATGTGCCAAGGGCTCGAGATCTAAAATTTGGTTTTGTACTTCTAAAACATCCAGGAAAATGAAAAATCAATGCCGAAGTCATAAATGATTCTTACTCATCAATGGTCTCCTCCATACATGAATGCTGAAGCAATACAAGATATATATTTACTGTTCCCATAGCAAGAGAAATCGGTTGTCTAACACAGTCTAGTGCGTGATTAGCCGTTCGTCTCGCTGAGGTCAGGACTATGAGATAAGAGCTGTTCTGTGAGCCACTGTCCTCAGGAGACTCTACAAGCTGATGTGACAGAGACTGCCTGTCCTTGTGTCTGGAGTTAGCTTTCAGTAGGACCAGTGAAGGTTCCTGTGGATTCAAAACTGACATACTCACCTGTGTAAAAAGCAAGGATCTGGGAATTGTACCATAGGCAAGTGCCATAAAAATCCTGCTTCCATCTTTTAATAAAACAAAACTTAGTTTTCATTTTCAATATTATGTCAATAAAAGATAACTAATGTGCTGAAACCTACTTGGCTTGCCCAGACACATGCTCTCTGGATGATACGGATGACATTATAAAGTGAAAAGCACCTTCTGAGCGTGAGAACTGAGTGTGTGGGGGAGGCACCGGCATGCGGTACCCAGCACCCCGGCACCCAAAAACAGATGGCAGTATTTAAAGAAGAAGAAAATTTACCAAAGCCCTGAAAATATTTTACCTTGCGAAATTTCCAGGACAAACTAACCCAACCATTCAGACCCATTTTTAAAATTTTCAGCGTCCATGCATGTTGTTTGGAATTATTTCCTCTAAAGCGTTTTTTGAACAAACTTGCGGTTTAAACCAACCATTTCTGAGCAACCGTTTTCATCATCCCAGCGATCCAATTGGTTGGCAGGGATCTTCCTGGGCTAAAGATTAGCAGTGCCACGCTGGAAGAGCCGGTGATAATGGAACCACACCCACCGGCCTAAGGACACAATGTCGACCTTGTTAGTAGCCGGTACGCGCCACATAGAAGGACTCTTCCAAGGAGACAGAGGGCTGGAATCTCGGGGCGAGCCTCGTCTGCGGAGCCTCCATCCGCTCCACCCCAAACAGAGAAGCTGCAGGTGCTCTGACCTTCTGGTGTTGTCAGGCGGAAATACATGAAGCAGGATATGGGCTAATTAATCATCAGCTAATATTATTCAAAACATAACAGGCACTTCCTCCTTGAAGCGTTTAAACCTTGCGTTCGCATCTCTGCTCCACGCACCACATTTTAAATGGTGTTCTCATTACTTATTTACATCTCACTCGTTACATTTCAAACTGTGTTCTCGTTACTTACAATCCTTGCCTCTCCTCCTGGCCACCGACAGGCTGTGGCCTCCTGGAGAGTCGGGGCTTTATTTCACTCCGCTCTGCATCTACTCCCAAAAGTGCAAGTGGTTCATTAAAGTTAATGGAAGGAATGACTGAATGAATAATTGAAACAAGCTAACACTTAGAAGGTGCGATGGAGAAAAAAAAAAATCACTTCGGAACCAGGATAGATGACCGGGGTTAAAAAAGGTGCACAATTAAAAAGACATTTCCAAATTCTTTAAACGAATGAGTGATAGTTTTCATTGATCTACGTAGGAAGGCCTGCCTGGTGTTTTATTCTGCCCCAGGTAGAATGCTGGAGTTCTAGTCAATTCATAGGGAAATTTCATGTACTCACACAGCTGTCACGGTGCCACTGTGGCCCCCCGGTGTGCGGCCATCACACAGCACAGCACAGGACGCGGTCCTGCCTGCCTGCACACAGATATTACGCAGGTATGACGGGAAAACTCCAGAGCACGGTTATCCATGATCTTCTGCCATTTCACCTTCTGAAGGGAACCAATGATTTTTTTTTTTTACACATCAGCTGTAAGAATAAAGATGTAAAGCAAATAAAATGTCTGTTTTACTGGAGTTACACAGTTTCTCCAATTTAAAAAAAAATACTGTAATAGAGGCTGTTAAATCAGAAAACACACAGCACGCTGGGAGAGGACGTAACACAGGGATCTCACTTAGTCTAGGGGTGATCCATGAAAGCTGCTCTCAGAAGTGACGTGTGACGTGAAGCCTGAGAGTGACAGGGTGCTGTCCAGGTGACAGGGAAGGGTGACAGCGTTCCGAGCTGAGGGATCCTAAGCACAGGTTCCCAGGCTGGAAGAGCCACGGGCGAGGCTCACCTGGAATAAGGCCAGCGTGACCAGAAGGCAGAGGGTGACGGGAAAACACTAGGTAAACCAGGTCACACTCAGACTCAAAACCCAGGTCAAAGCTTTTGAACTTTATTCCAAGAACCGGAATCACCAAGGGCTTTCAGCAAAGGCATAGCATGATCTAATCTGCAATAGGAAGGTTTCCATCCAGTTAGTAGAGAGTGAATCGAAAGGAATAAGAGGTCAGTTCCATGGGACCGAGTCGGAGATCTCTGTCCTACCACGGGCCAGGCGCCATTCCGGCTTGAGCACAGACGGTGGGAAGGAGGGAGGAGAGCTGAGTGTAGAAATGTGTACCAGGTAGAAGGGTGGGGCCTGAAAATAGACTGAACGGGGCGA
>PVJI01010276.1:0-61252 GCA_004026765.1 Micronycteris hirsuta
GAAAATTTTAAGGCATTTGAAGAGAGATATAGAAGAAAATACAAATAAGTGGAAGCATATACCGTGTTCATGTACAGGAAGAATTAACATCATTAAAATGTCCATGCTACCTAAAGCAATCTATAGACTCAATGCAATTTTTTTATTTTTATTTATTTATTTTTAATTGTTGTCAAGAGCTAAATGATGTATTTCACAGAGCTAGAACAAATATTTCAAAAAATTATATGGAACCACAAAAGGCCCTGCACAGCAATAGCAATCCTGAGAAAGAACAACAGTAGAGGAATCGTGTTACCTAATATCACACTATAATACAAGGCCATAGTAATCAAAACAGCACAGTCCTGGCATAAAAATAGACACATAGATCAATGGAACAGAATAGAGAGCCCAGAAATAACCCCACACCTTTATAGTCAATTAATATTCAACAGAGGAAGCGTGCACATACAATGGGCTAAAGACAGTTTATTCAATAAATGGTGTTGAGAAGATTGGACAGATGTATGCAGAAAAATTAAACTAGACAAATTTCTTACACGACACACAATAATATATCCAAAATGGATCAAAGACTTAAATGTTTGACCTGAAACCATAAAAATCCTAGAAGAAAACATAGGCAGCAAAATCATGGACATTGTTTATAACAACATTTTATTGGATTTATCTCCCCAGGCAAAGGAAACAAAAGTGAAAATAAACAAATGGAACTACATCAAAGTAAAATATTTTTTCACAGCAAAGGAAATCATCAACAAAATAAAAAGACAACCCACAGAATGGAAGAACATATTCGCCAATACATCTGATAAGGGGTTAATATCCAAAAGTTATAAAGAACTTACAAAACTCAACACCAACAAACAAACAACCCAATCAAAAAAATGGACAAAGGACCTAAATACTTATCCAAAGAGTACATACAGATGGCCAATAGACATATGAAAAGATGCTCAATATCACTAATCATCAGAGAAATGCAAATTAAAACTACAGTGAGATATCACCTTACACCTGTCAGAACGGCTATCATCAATAAATCAACAATCAGTGCTGGCAAGGTTGTGGAGAAAGGGGAACTCTTTTTCATTATTGGTAGGAATGCAGATTTATTCAGCCCATGTGGAAAGCTGTGTGGAGATACCTCAAAAAATTAAAAATGGATCTGCATTTTGACCCAGTGATCCCACTTCTGGGAATATATCCGAAGGAACCCAAAACTCTAAATCAAAAGAATATATGCACCCCTGTGTTCATTGCAGCATTATTTAAAGTCGTCAAGATATAGAAGCAGCTCAAGTGTCCATCAGTAGATGACTGGATAAAACAACTATGGAACACTTACACAGTTGAATACTGCTCAGCTCTAAGGAAGAAGAAATTTTTACCCTTTGTGACAGTATGGATGGACCCAGAGAATACTATGCTAAGTGAAATAAACCAGTCAGAGGAAGATGAAAAAGTATGATTCACTCATATGTAGAATCTAACGAACAAACTGAACTAACAAGGAAAATGGGGACAGACTCACAGATAGAGAGCAGGTGACAGCGAGAGGTGGGGAAGGTGAGGGAGGGGAGGAGCTGAGCAGAAACTAAAAAGGACTCATGGACATGGATAGCAGTGTGGGGGGAGGGGTACAAGGAGACATATAAAAATACGATAAAGATTAAATCTAAAATAAAAAAGAACTTCTGTAAAATAAAATAATTTCATATATAAGTGCCCAAATACTGGAAGAAAGATTTATTTATTTGCATATGTATATATGAAGGTATTGATAAGTTGCAGATTATTACATTCCTCATTCTAGTTCTGAAAAAGCCATCTTTCTAATTATAGTTTGCATTAGATATTTACATATTGTTCTCAAAATCATTAATCTTATTGCTTCTTCTTCCACTAAAGAAAAGTGCTGCAGTAGTTCTCTTAAATGTTACCCAATCTATAATGAATGGAAAGTAACATTCATTTTTTATCTTTAAAAATTCTTTCCCCAAGCCTGTGGGTTGTCCCTGAAAAAAGAGGTGGGGGAGGAGGTATTGAGGTAGATGATACAGCAACTCCAGAAAATGAACGTTATTTTGTGAAGAACATCCTTTCCTGCTGTCTTCCCTCTTTAATTAAATATGTTCTAACTTTGACTTTTACACCAAAAATTAGACTCTCACATGCTTTATTTTAAAAATTACAGGTTGCAGTAACTACAATTTTTATCTATTTCAGCTGTGTCTTCTAGATCTAGGCCTATATTTGCAAAACCTTGTATGACTCCTTCTACCTCCTGCTTTTTTCCAAGCAATATACTTTTGTCTTTCCTTTTCCCACACATAGAAGCTCCCCTGTGAAGCAGGGACCAGTTTACATTCCATACAATCTGAAGTCAACAGGTAAATCAAACAGAACTCAATTGCTAAAAGCCCCTTTTTAATCATTAATATTTAATTTCATGTAAGAAAGTCAATGTGAGATATGGAAATAGTGAGTACTGAAATCCGTAAATAAAAGTAAGTCATAAATTATTGAGTAAAGTAAGAATGTTATCTGGGTTGATATTAAAAAAAATCCAGGGTCTGGTACAAATAACTCCTTTTTATTACAAAATCATAAGCATGTAATTCTGTAACATAACAACATTACGCTCAAGCATACCATATGACATTTTAGCTGAAATGTTCAAATTAAAACTATAAGTTATTACACCCATATTATCACCCTACCAACCAAGCTGCCAGACCATGTATTTACCCACATAGTTGTTTAAGTTACATTTAACTAACCTTCTGCCTACTTAATATTTCAGAAGAAGAAATATTGACTGAATTGACTATGATATTTACATAGACCTTGAGATAGAATATTTGTAGTGAAGAGAATCAAGTTATAAAGTCAATTTAGTACATAAAATGTGGTGAAGCCTAGTAGGAAAATTACGGTTTCTTTCTGTTTTTATCAACTTTTAAAGCTCAAGCTTATAAAGGGTATTTGCGGTTAAGTGAGAAGAACTTTGACCTGGGAGTCAGGAAGTTCTAGACCATTGTGATGGTTAGCATCTATTTAACAATAATGATGTGGCAAACACTTAGCTAAGGGTTCTACAGTAGCACTTCATCTCACTTACAGTAAATCTTCCATTTTTTTTTTTTTAGTCCGGCGGTGGTATTATTAGCCGTGTTATGGATGACAATACTAAGTTTTATAAATTAAGCAAATCATCAAAGGCTACACATTAAGTAGCGGAAGTAGAATTTGAACCCATGTTTGTCCAATTTGAAGTCTGCATTCTTAAAGGGTATGCTTTATCTTCCCTCCCATCCACCCTCCTGCCCCCTACCCCAAAGACATGTCTGTGTCTAATAACCTATTTCTTTTTTGAGCTAGGTTTGTGGTTTTGCAGAAGCACTTTACTCTGCTTCTCAAAGGATGATTTTATATATCATTACTGCTCTGAAATTCTAGATGCTGTCAAGCAACTATATGGTTGTTATAGTGAGAATGATTTTGAAATGCAAGGATTCCAATTATTAGTGTAGGCTACAGGGATAAACATAATTCAGCTTCTGTCTCACTGAGGAAGCTCTGTTGCTTTCATTTCACTGTAGCTCTCAGCATTTACTGAAGTGCTCTGTATAGGCTATACCTCAGTCAATGCCATTGTTTAATTAACGTGCATTTGGAGCCTCTGGGGGCTTTTGTAACCTGTGAGGTGCTCTGTTGTGTTGCATATTTCTTCTAGCATTATCAGATTGACATTGCCATTAGAAAGAAAGATATTTTCTACTTTTCTCAATATTTTAAGAACATAAAAATTAAGGTAAAGTATAATGGAGTTATGGGATGAAATGATTGCAGGGATCTCCGCAGTTGTACTGAGGGAGATGGATGTCTGACTTACACCTTCAGTGTTAGGTACAATTGTAAGAGCGTATTGACTAAATAACAGCCGACGGAAGAAGCTGCAACACTGAGTATTGCTTTGGGTGCTGACGATCAGTTGTATAAGTGAACTCTGCTCTTTTGATTCCATCCAATTACTGTTTGTTTCTTGACAGCAGTCTTCATCCATCCTCTAGCTATGCTGGTAATTTACAACTCCTATAGCCCCTATCATTCTTTGGAATTAAGTATAGACCAATCAAACAGAGCGTAACAAGTTGACTTCTTTTTTGCCTTAATTTTATTTAAAACAAATTGAGATGAATGCAAGACCTTCACATTTTTATTTTAAGAAAATACTGTACAATGAAAAGTAGTTTCCTATTTTATTGTTGTTCAATTACAGTTGTCCCCATTTTCCCCCCATCAGTCTCCCCCTGCCTTACCCACCCCCACCTCCTACATTAAATCTCGCCAGAGTTGTCTTGGTCCATGTTCCCTGACAACCCTTTATACTTGTTCCCTGACAACCCTCCCCCTGCTTTCCCCTACTATCCCCCATCCCCTCCCCTCTGGTTACTGTCAGTTTGTTCTTTATTTCCATGTCTCTGATTCTATTTTGCTCACTTATTTGTTTTGTTGATTAGGTTCCACTTATAGGTGAGATCACATATTCGTCTTTCACCACCTCAATTATTTCACTTAGCATAATGTTCTCCAGTTCCATTCATGTTGTCACAAAGAGTAGGATTTCCTTCCTTCTTTGTGCTGCATAGTATTCCATCGTGTAAATGTATCATAGTTTTTTTTTTTTTTTTTTTAATCTACTCATTTACTGGTGGGCATTTAGGATGTTTCCAGCACTTGGCTATTGTAAATTGTGCTGTTATGAACATTAGGGTGCATAGGTTCTTTAGTTTCTGAATAAACACTATAAATTCATGAAACCTAACCCAGGTTCAGCTGTCTGTTGCAATGAAAGCCAAACTTGTGAGACAGGTACTGTTGAGAAGAGGAAAGCAATTTATTTGAGCCCTGGCATCTGGAGAAGATGGGGGCACTTCTGTCCTCAAAACCCATCATAGCATCTCTCCCTGAGCCAGCAATTCTTGTGAGTAAGGTGAGGTGTTCCGGGGGAGTCACACAACTCCTTCTCAAGCTCACTCCCTTCGTCCCAATGTTATCTTTCTTCCATGGGCATCTGTGGGTTTAGGGTGGACACCTGCAGTTTTACATCTGCTGCCAGCACTCCTCCCCCTGAGAGAAGCTGCTCTAAACTATACTGAGAGCTTGACTAGAGATGGAAGCATAGAATTGGTTTGCACACTTTAAGAAAACACAAGGTTAATTATACACTTTGACGCATTACAGAATACATAACTTTGATACTAGCTGGGAGATACTAGGTCATGGTTACTACTTAACATTTTAGTACAAGCAACCATTTTTACGGGGGTGGGGGTGGAGGAGGAGAGGGATAGCAGAACAAGGAGATCAGGGGGACCAGCTGAGAGTGTGCAGGCACTGTCTTTGCTGATCCAAGTAGGGATCTTTATGGTCCTTGGGTTGGCCATCTGGTTTTTGTCAGCTCAGTGGGAATCTAACGTCAGGTTGTTTCTTAGGTTTACACAGGAATTAAACCTGTTGATTCTAATAAAGAATACCTAGAAAAGAAACTTTTAACATCTAATCTTCAGCTTCAAGAGAAAAATCAGTTTAGAGTAACAAGTTCAGTTTAATATACTAAAATTGATATGGGTAATTTTATATAAATATAGTGTACGCATTCCTTGCTACATTCCCTTAAAAATGTTATGAATTAACTAGAAGAAGTAACCTTCATAATAACGCAGTACAGAAATTAGATTACTCCGACCTATTGGTATTGTTGTCAAGATGCGCAGTGGCATTTGTACATGTCACAAGATGATTATTCTATATCTAAACTCTAGGAAGGTTACACGTCAGATGCTGTATTTGATATTAAGAAATTTTACACTGATATCAGATAGGCTGGAATGAAAGGAATTCAAATGTTTAAGTGGGTAGATTGAGTTGTTAAATAAGATTATGGGAAGAAGCAATACTATTATAGGGCAGAGACTCAGTTGGAATAAGTAAAAGGGAAGGGATTTAAGATAGTAGTTTAATATGTAAGGAATAATGTATTTCATAATAAATATACTATAAATGAAAAGACTAGTCTAAGGCTTAGCCAGGTTCTGAATAAAACATAATTTTGTTAGATCAGAAGATGAAACTTTGTATCTCTGCCTATGTCTTTTCAGATGTATTATTTTCTCCTATATAAAATCAAATACTAAAAACTAAATATAATTAAAGATAAAGTTAAAATGTCAGCTATAAATATGGGATGTAGCAATCTAAGAAAATTTTTACACGGGGTCAAGAGAAGATACAGGCATTGAGAGAAGACGTGGAACAAAGTTTAGTGAGACATCGTGGAGACGGGCAGATGAAATCAGGAAAATCTGAAAGCATGGACTTGTGGATAAATCCCTGGAAAAAGCTTAATGTATTAAAATGAGTTAGAGACTTTATAAGATGCTTCCTGCCAAAAACTCTGTAACTTCCACAATTATGTAGAGGCCTTTTATGGAGTGTTTTGAAGTCCAGGAAAGGGCTGTGTTTCAGATCAGACCTACACAAAACACCAATCAGGGGACTTGCTAAATCAAAGTAACATAATATATTCTAGAGTCGTACATTTGAAACCTATATAATTTTGTTAACCAATGTCACCTCAATACATGTAATGAAAAATTTTTCAAAAAAAAAAAAAATGTGCCTGACCCTACTTCTAATGATTCCACATCGGTAGTGAGGCTTGGAAATCTATTCATAAAAACGTTCCTCAGGTAATTCTGATGCATGGTCAGCCTTGAGGAACACTTCTTACACAGCTCATAAATACAGAAAAACCTGTGTTTAGTAATTTTAGATCTCAAGTGGCTGATGGGAAAAGAATGGAGAAATGGCCAGATAAAGTTAGAACTATTTCAGCAGAGGGCTTGCATCGATTAATCTGTCAGTCACTGACTATGAAAACTTAACTATGCAATACAGGAAAAAATTTTGTCTTGGCTGCACATTCTTCATGCCTGGTGTCATTAGTCACTGCAAGTGTTGCCTAGGGAATTTCTCTGAATTAACTTGGCAAATAGGTTGTATAGCGGCTATTTCAGTTTTAACTGTAGCAGTTAAAATGAGCAATTCTGTATATTGTTAATACCTAGGCATTAAAGATCTGGTTCTTAGATTTGATGTCATTAAAATATAAGCACAAGTTCTTCAAATAGTATTTTATTGGGAAAAGATGAGTTTTTTTTATTATAATAGCACATTTTTAGCTTCTCGCTTGAGCCCCCATACTAAGTTAAAATTTAGAAGAAACAAATATTTTAAAATATTGATAAATTAATAAACTAAAAGTAGCTTGTACATTTGAGTCAAAAATGATAAAAAGAACTAAAGTAAGATAGAGTAAAACAGAATAAAAAGATTCTGTTGAAGAAAATGACCATATTATATTTTCTAATTGGGTGAAGGTAGTTTTAATATAATGACTTTCTTCTTAAAATATTCATATTCTAATCTTTAAAACCAATGAATGCTACTTTAAATGGTGAAAAAAGACTTTGAAGATGTGATTAAATTAAGGATCTTGGATCATCCTGGATTATCCAGTGGGCCCTACGTATAATCGCAAGTGTCCTTATAAGAGGGAGGCAAAGGAAGATTTGACTATAAATGGCAAAAGGCAATGTAAAGACTGAAATGAAGAAAAATTTGAAAATACTATTCTGCTGGGTATGAAGATGGAGTCAAGAAATGAAGCTCTAAAAGCTGGAAAAAAATAGGGAAGCAGCTTATTTCCTGGAATGTCAGGAAAGATTGTAGCCCTGCTGATTGAAATCTTGTTTTTGTCAAGAAATAATTTTTTCAGAAGGCCATATAATTGATCATGAATTTAGGGAATTCTTTTTATAATTTTCACTTTGCAATATCAGATGCTAAAATAAAGTCTCAATGGTTTTTAAGCAATATAATTTGGTTTATAAATGTATTTCCCAGAATGCCTCAGTTCTGGGACAGTTTATCAAAAGACTAGGTCAGTATTAATGTATCTTTGGCAACTAGCAATCAATTGCTTAATATTTATTGAGCATACAAGGTGAGAAAAAGTAGGTTTATAGTTGTAATATAAATGATAATATAAGAATAAACTCTGTTTTTGCTGCTCACAACTGTGAACCTATGGTTGTCAACTCCTGTCAAACATGTCCCTGGCACAAGCATGGAATAGCACAAAATAAGTATACAATCTGGGTGCTTTTTTTCAGTTCACTTCCCACAGTCATCCAGGCTATATAAACATACTGGAGCCTAACTTCAGTATCTCCAGTGATGGAATACTCACTGATTTACAGACCATTTTTTGGTCGGTGAACTCTAATTAATAATACACATATTTTTATAAACCCATATTATCTTTATTACACTATCCAAAATTTAATCCTGGTTTTGTTTTATGGAATCCTGAAGAAACTTACAGTCTTCTGGGTTTGCACCATTAAATAGTTAAATAAGGATTATTTTTCTTTCAAATTATCTCTTTCCTTGAGGAGAAACTTCTAGTTCCTTTAACCTTTTCTTTTAGTAACATCTTTTCCACACCCACTACTATTTCTACAACTGTGCAAGCAGCAGGGACAGGGAGAAATGCTTCAGCTCTTGCACTGTGCCCTTTTTTCCCACCTAGACTCCAAACAGAAGTCCGATCACAATCCTACTAGAGATATGCATTATGTAATAGGAAATAATCAATACTGGAGTGACATTCGGAGAGAAAAATCCTTAGGTCACTACTTTGTTAAAATGAAAGTCCTTTATACAGAACAAAAATCCAAATTTCTTTTCTCTGCTACTCTGGAGGTAACCAGAGTTACGAACTTCTATCAAGTTTTCTAGAAAATTTTTCTGTACATGTAAACATATACAGAAATATTCACCAATAGGCACTTTATTATTTAAGACACAGTTATTTATATAGATGTTATATCATGCCCATTTTGGCACTTTAATTTTGCTTAATTCACTATAGGACATTTTTCATTATGTTACTTTTACACTTGACTTCTAGAACAACTCTTTCTTTAGTTTTTTTTTTTCTTTAATCTTATTAGGTATTTCATTTTGGATCATTTAATAATTTTTAGAGTATTTACTCTAAAATATACTCTGAATCAGTGCTGGGTACAAATTCTTAAATCACTTCAATCACTTCTCTCCTTGATTTAAACTGAATTCCTAGGGGATGATATTCAGTTCCTTGGCTTTAAATGTCATTTATAGACTGCTTACTCCCAGATTAATATCTCCAGACCTGATATTTCCTCTGAACTTTTGAGTCACAAATACCATGCATTAGTTGAACTCTACCTCCTTGATATCTAAATGGACTCTCTAATTGAAGATATGAAAAACAGATTTTTTGATTCCAGTTCTCAAACCTGGTCATATTTACAATTAATAATAAATAGCAACTCTAATCTTCCAGTACTTCAAACCTAAAAACTTTGGTAACACTCTGCTTCTGTCTGACAAAGGACTACACCAGAGTCTTTGCAGATCTACCTAACGCATAGAAACAAACACTAAAAAGCAGCCCAAATGGGAAGAAACAGACCCCAAATGAAAGAGCAAGAGAATCCTCTAGAAGAAGAGCTAGATGAAATGGAGGCAAGCAATTTATCATATAGAGAGTTTAGAGTAATGATTATAGGATACTTAACAGAATGAAAAATGACATAAAAACCATAAAAAGGACCAGTCAGGAATAAAGAATGCAATACCTGAAATAAATAATACACTTGAAAGAATAAACAGTAGGTTAGATGAAGCAGAAGATTAAATCAGTGATTTAGAAGACAAGGTAGAAAAAAATAAACGGGCAGAGCAGTAAAAAAAAAAAATAGGAGAGCTTAAGAAACATTTTGAATAATATGAAGCATCACAACATCCACATCATGGGTATAGCAGAAGGAGGAGAGAGTGAGCAAGGGAACAAGAACATATTTGAAGAAATAAGGACTGAAAACTTCCCTAATCTGGTGAAGGAAAAAGACATACAAGTCCAGGAAGCTCAGAAAATCCCAAACAAGTTGGATCCAAAGAGGCCTACACTGAGACACATCATAATTAAAATAACAAACTTAAAGGCAAGGAGAGAACTTAAAAGTCACAAGAGAAAAGCAAGCAGTTACATACAAGGGAGCACCAGTTAGACTGGCATCTGATTATTTACCAGAAACATTTCAGGCCAGAAGGGAGTGGCATGAAATATTCAAGAAGTTGAAAAGTAAGGACCTACAACCAAAGCTACTTTACCCAGCAAGTCTATCATTGAAATTCAAAAGAGGAATAAGGATCTTCCCAGAAGAGAAAAAAATTAAAGGAGTTTGTTAACACTAAACCAGTTCTATAACAAATGTTAAAGGGCTTGCTTTACAAAGAAGAAGAAAAAGGGAAATTTAAAAAAAAGAAAAAAAAAACAGAGAAATACAGTCTAACAATAAAGTGGCACTAAATACACACCTATCAATAATCACCTTAAATCTAAATGGCTTAAATGCTACAACAACAACAACAACAACAAAAACATAGAGTAGTTGAATGGATAAGAAAATAAGGCCCATATATAAGCTGCCTCCAAGAGACACATCTCAGATTAAAAGATACACACAGACTAAAAGTAAAGGAATAAAACGATATTTCATGCAAATGAAAAGGAAAAGAAGCTGGGGTAGTAGTACTTATATCTACAAAACAGACTTTAAAACCAAGGCTGTAGTAAGAGACAGAGAAGGACACTACATAATGATAAAGGGAACGACTCAACAAGAGGATATAACCATTGTAAACACTATGAACCATACAAGCACCTAAATATGTAAAGCAAATATTGACAGGCATAAAGGGAGAGATCTACAGAAATACAGTCATAGTCAGGGATTTTAACACCCTATTCACTTCAATGGATAGATTTTTCAGACAGAAAATCAACAAGGAGAAAGTGGCCTTAAATGATACACTAGATCAGATGGATTTAATTGATATCTTCAGAGCATTTCTCCCCAAAGCAGCAGAATATACATACCTTTCAAGTGCACATGGAATGTTTTCTAGGATAGACCACAGGTTATGACCCAAAACAAGTCTCAATAAAATTAAGAAGGTTGAAATTATATAAAGCATCTTCTCTGAGCACAAGACTGTGAAACTAGAAATTAATCAAAGGAATACAGAAAAACAAGCAGAGACATGGAAGCTAAATAACATGTTACTAAACCATGAATATGTCAACAATGAGATCAGGGAAGACATCGAAAGATCCCTTGAAACAAATGAAAATGAGGACACAGCAATCCAAAATCCGTGGGACACCGGGAACGTAATCCCAAGAGGGAAATTTCATGCATTGCAAGCCTATCTCAAAAAACAAGAAAATGCTCATATAAACAATATAAGTTCACATTTAAAGACACTTGAAAGAGAACAACAAACAAAGCCCAAGGTAAGTAGAAAGAGGAAATAATAAAGATCAGAGCAGAAATAAATGAAATAGAGTCCAAAATAAAAATCAATGAATCTGAGAGCTGGTTCTTTGAAAAGATAAATAAGATTGACAAACCTTTAACCAGACCCAAAAGAAAAAGAGAAAGGACTGAAAAAAAAGTGAGAAATAAAAGAGGAGAAATAACAACTGACACCAAAGAAATACAAAAGATTGTTAAAAAAAAAATACTATGAGCAACTATATGTCAACAAACTGGACAACCTGGATGAAATGGATAAACTCGCAGAAATATAACAGTCTCCCCAAACTAAATCAGGAGGAATTAGAGAATCTGAACAGACAGATTATACCTAGTGAAATTAAAGCAGTTATCAAAAAACTTCCAACAAGCAAAATACTTGTACCAGATAGCTTCACAGGTGAATTTTACCAAGCATTCTGAGAAGAAATAATACCCCTCTTTCTGAAACTATTTCATAAAATTCAAGAAGAGGGAAGGCTACCGAACTGATTGTTATGAGGCCAGCATTTTACTAATTCCAAAACCAGATACACTACTAAGAAAGAAAATTATAGGCCAATATCCTTGATGGACATAGACACTAAAATCCTCAACAAAACTTTAGCAAACCGAATACAGCAATTCATCAAAAAGATCGTACACCATCATGAAATGGGATTTATTCTGAGAATGCAAATTGGGTATGACACTCGAAAATCAATAAATGAGATTCACCACATTAAAAAAATGAAAGATAAAAACCACCTGATTATATCAATAGGTGCAGAAAAATCATCTGATAAAATCCAGCACCCATTTATGCTACAAATTCTCAGCAAAGTGGGAATACAGGGAACAACCTAAACATAATAAAGGCTACATATGACAAACCTACTGTCAGCATCATACTGAAAATTATTTTTAGGCAGAGCTTTGTGACCAAATTTCAACTGATCTCATGGGAGCAAGAAGAGTTAGGCTACAGTGATGATTTAGCTTTCTCTACCTCTAGTTGACTTTACTGAAGATAGGCAAGATGCTAAGATGAGGAAGGATAGTTTTTCTTTTTTAAGATGTTATTTATTTATTTTTAGAGAGAGGAAGGGAGGGAGAAAGAGAGGGAGAGAAACATCAATGTGTGGTTGCTTCTCACACGCCCCTCCTACAAGAGACCTGGCTTGAAACCCAGGCATGTGCCCTGGTTGGGAATCAAACCAGTGACTCTGGTTTGTGGGTGAGTGCTCAATCCAAAAAGCCACACCAGCCAGGGTTGGAGGGATAGAGTTCTAATAAACAAATTTCAAGGTCCTCCTGTATCTGTTGTTAGACTTTAGCTGTTTCCTAAAAAGTGTCTCCTAAATGCCAAGAAATTTGCAGAAAAATGTGTGATAAATGTAATCTCTTGGAATATTTAAGGAAATATCATTCTAGTTTAGGAATAATAGATTAATTAGGCTCAAACATAAAGTTCTAAAATGTAAAGCATTTAATCCATTTGCTTGTTTTGCGAAGGGTCATTGAAGTTAACTGAATAAATCTCTTCACACGATGTTCCTCTTAGGAACGATTCCTACTAGGCTCTATGGCCGTAATATTCAAAGTGTTTGTGCCCAAGCTCTAACATGTCTTCGATTACAGAATATTTACAGGTTGTTGATGTTTTTACATCGTTTATCATATCTTAATTTACGTATTTGTTCCTTCAGTTATATTTACATGATTGGTGAGGATGTCTGGGGAAATTTGCCTGCTTCTTGAGATAAATTACAAGTGAGACAAACACAGGCCCTGTCTTCATCGAGCTTACATATTTAATTGCTTAATTTGCACTCTTCCTACACAGGTCCTGAATGAATGAATTTTTAAATGCTTCTGTATTTTCTTTCCTGTCTGATTTTTCATGCTGATGTTTTCTCTGCTTAGAATAGCTTTTCTAATCTTTGCATGCCTATCCTCTTATAACCCGTGTTATACAAGGTTAACCCTCTTTTGAAATTCTTTTCTGATTTTCTTTGCCAGAAATATGTTATCTCTCCTGTGAGCTCATATACGGCAAATATATACTTTCTCCTTTTTAATTTACTCTTTCTACCTTGTATAATAGGGATAAGAGTTTATTTGAAACTTGCTTACTATATTGTATATATCTTATAAGCAATAGATGTGTCATATATGTCTCTTTAACTCATTACCCCTATCCTGATCATGTCTGAGATAGTATAAGACAATTAATGAATGTGAAAAAATATTTCTGGAAGTATGGATCTCATTTAACATGCATATGATGAGAACAGAAGAAATAAGAACCAGGAATGCTGTATACATAAAGTAAAATATAATCTTATTCATTCACTTGTAATGCTCTTTGATTGATTTTTAACTTATCATTTTTCTTATCTGAAAATTTTTTTAAAATATAAATTCTTTTCTGCATAGCAAGATGTGGAAGTCAGGAAGATGGAATTTGTCTGTTCATGGTGGTGCTCTTCATGCCTTCTGGTTGTTTTGTTTTTGTAATTTTTAAACTTTAGGTGAAACTCACACAACATAAAATTAACTATTTTGAAGTGAGCTATACAATGACATTTAGTCCATTCACAATGTGGTGTAACCAATATCTTTATATAGATACAAATTATTTTCATCACTTTGAAATAAAACACTGTACCTATATTAAGCAGTTACTAACTATTTCCATCTTTTCACTGCTCCTGGCAGTTACTAAGCTCCCTTCTGTCTCTTTGGATTTATCTATTCTAGAGATTTCACAGAAATTATATCATACAAAATGTGAACTATTTTTAACTACTTTACTTAAATTTGCCTATTTTTACTAGAATTACACATACTATAGTATGCAACAGCACTTCATACTGTATAATATTGCATTGCATTTAAATACCACAATTTATTTATTAATTGGTCTGATGATGGACATTTGGGTTCTTTCCATATTTTGTCTATGGTAAATAGTGCTGCAATGAACATTCATGTACAAGAATTTGAGCACATGTTTACAGTTCTTTTCAGTGTATACCTAGGAGTGGAATTGTTGCACCATATCCTAAAACTATCTTTGATTTGTAGGAACTGCTATTGACTGAATGTTTGTGTCTCCCCAAAATTTGTTTACTGAAACCTAACCAACAAAGAGATGGTGTTAGGAAGTAATGGGAAGGTGATTAGATCATAAGGGCTGAACCACTTCTCCCATGTGAAGTCTAGCCCTCACCGAACACCAAGTCTACCAGTGCCTTGATCTGGGACTTCCAACCTCAAGAACATAAGAAGGAATGTTTCTTTTATATAAGCCACCCAGTTTATGGTAGTTTTGTTATAGAGGCCCAAATGGACTAAGACAGAAACCTTGAAAATATTTTCTGTTTTTTTCTTATTTATTTATTTTTTGTTGTTGTTCAAGTACAGTGGTCTCCATTTCCCCCACCACTACTCCCCTCACCCCCTTGAAAATATTTTCTACGGTGGCTCAGTAATTTTATCTTTGGCAATGAAGACAACAGTTCCTTCACATTCTCATCAGTAATTATTTTCTGTTTTTCGAATGATTAATTAATTAATTAATTGACATCCTATTGTGTGTGAAGTGCTATCTCAATGTGGTTTTGACTGAATAAACTGAAAAGATTTCTCGTCACCATCTTATTTTAATGAAGATTGTAGTATGGTATTTGAATCCAATTAAGAGGGAGAGGGTAAACTCTCTAGGCTTTCCACTAAAAGTCTAGAATGGATGCCCATTGAGTGTAAACCTTGAACAAAGGGAAAATTAATGTAAATAGATCTATTCTAATAATGTACAAATCTAAGCCTCTAACAATTCAGATGATCAACTGATAATATAGTTGTCTACAAGACTAAAAGTCAACACTATTCACAGGACAATAACTAGACCTTCTACAATATTTCCTTCATAATGTTCAACATAAAAATGATTAGTAGACATGCAAGGAAACAAAAGATATAGCCCACAGAAGAATAAGGAACAAATGGAAACAGAAGTTGATATAACTCAGTTGTTACAGTTAGCAGGCAGGTTCTGATTTGCCCTTAGTAGGGATGAACTGATATTTGAATTTGAAATGGTCCCCAGGGGACCATTCTTTGAGAATATACCCAGAAGTGGAATCACTGTGTCATAAAGCAGATTGCAGCCAATGTGGAAAGCAGTACGGAGTTAACCTCAAAAAATTCAGCCTTTTCATATGGGAACCATTGATATATAGTGACAGTTGCTACATCCAGGATTGCTAGTTTATCACTTTATTATTCTAGATTTCCATTTCAAACTCTCTGTAGTCTCTGATGTATTCTGTCAGTAGTTTCTGAACTTCATCTCCAAGGCTCTGTTTATATTTTCCTTTTTATCTGAATGTCCAGTTCAGTTCTCTTTTCTGAACCCACATTGAATACCACGATCCTGGACTCTACTCGCCTGTTCACAAAGGTTACATGTCTTCAAACTGGCATCTTTGTTTGTCCACAGTACAAAAAGGAACTCTTTCTTCCAAATCTTTATAACTGCCAAGAGGATATCAGACAACATTTAATAAAAGGTCAACAAATAATGCACCAGAGAGATCTAGGAAAAATTTACTGGGGTGGGTGGGGGTGGGGGGAGGCCCCAGGAGAAATATAGCCAGAAATTAAATCTGGAACCAGAGAAAATTCTAGTGACTTTTATGATCTCTTGAACATGTGGAGTAAAGACTTTGTAAATGTTGTAATTCACTTATTCAGCATTTAATGTAGATGAAACATTGGTAGCCACCGTAGTGATAAGAATTAAATAACCGTTTTCATAAGTTCCCAATAAAGATCATGCACTTAAAAGATTCTATTTTTAAAATGCAATAATTGCTCTAGTGGGAGATTTTGGGGGGCACTTTATTTATTTTATTTTTATCGAACTTACTAGGGTAACATTGGTCAATAATATTATATCATTTTCAGGTGTATAATTCTATAATATATCATCTGTATATTGTACTGTGTTCATCACCCAAGTCAAGTCTCCTTCCCTCACCATTTATCCCCTCTTTACCCTCTTTTAACTTCCCTCACCCCCCCTTTCCCTCTGGTAATCACCATACTGTTGTCTGCGCCTATTTTTTTCTTTGCCTAATCCCTTCACCTTTTTCACCTGACCCCCCCAAACCTCTCCCCTCTGCAGTTGTCAGTCTATTCTATATCTATGAGTCCATTTCTATTTTGCTTGTTAGTTTATCTTGTTCATTAGATTTCAAAGACAACTGAAATCACATGGTACTTGTCTTTCTCTGACTGGCTTATTTCACTTAGATAATATTCTCCAGGTCCACTTATGCTGTTATGAAAGGTGAGATTTCCTTCTTTTATATGGCTGAGTAGTATTCCATTGTGTAAATGTACCACAGGTGTTTTTATCCATTCACCTACTGATGGACACTTGGGCTGCTTCCAAATCTCAGCTATTATAAATAACATTGCAGTGAATATAGGGGTTCATATATTCTTTCAAATTAGTTGTTCAGTTTTCTTTGAGAATTTTCCCAGAAGTGGAATCTCTGTGTCATAAAACAAGTTGCAGCCAATGTGGAAAGCAGTATGGAGTTAACCTCAAAAAATTAAAAATGAGGCCCTTTTAATTCTATTTTTCATTTATATAATTACCTTTGACATTAAAAGATAATAGTCACAGCACAACCAAATCCCACGGGAACTATAACTAGCAAAAACAGACAAGCTACCAGGAACCGAAGCAGAGAGAAATGAGGAAAGCCAGAGATAAGGCTGGGCAGAGGGTAAGACAGGTTGCCTTGTGTGATCTCAGGTCATGGTGAGGGCCATCTGTTATTCTGAATACCATGCACTGTATGTTTTATTTAGGGGATTTCTTGATTCACCTGAACAAAACAAGATATTTCCACTTTGTATCTAGTGCAAGACACAAGAGCCAAGCTTTAACATCCAGTTTAAAATGGCCCCTACCTTCATCTCTGTGAATGGCAGCAAGGTAAGCGAAGGGGTTTTCTCTACTGTTCAACATGCGTCTGTGTTGCTCTGTTAATCTCAAGGAAAAACGCAATGATTCAGAGGAGAGATGTTTCCACAGGTGTTTGTCAGTCAAAACTTACTTATTGAGTCCTATAATATAAAGGCAAAATGATCACTTCCTTCAATATACGATTCTTGTTTCTAAGCTTGGGGGCAAGCTTCGCACTAGCTACACTGGGTCCAGTACAGAATAGAAATATTGTACTTTTGCTTACTTTTGAAGAACCAATTAAATGTAAAACGTTAGAAAGTTAGTTCACCCTAAATCCATACTGTTGTCTTTACTGCTATTTCTCCTTGTCCGAGGAACAGCTTCTGTTGAATTGATCCCTTTACCTCCATTCCACTCTCTCCACCCAACAACGACCTAAAATTAGCCTATTTTGTATTCTGTTATCAAAGGTCAAAGTTTCTTTACCAAGGTCATTTTTCCTCCTGCTTTTCCCTAGGTTAGAATTATCCAATTTTTTTCTATTTCTTTTTCTCTTTGTTAGAATGATTGATATATCTGTAGAATTGATACATTTTCTCCTGAATATGCTTCCTATGGAGTAAAGAGAAAAACTCTGAAATCAGGAATCCAGGTTAGCAGAAAGGTCTGGAATTCTATAATAATATTAAGCAAATAAATTATTATTTTATGCTATTTTCAAAAATAATGGTATACCTGCCTAGGAGAGCAGTCAATTATTACAAAATGTATAATAAACTACATCTCTCCACCCATTGTATCCTCTTATTAACAGATAGTTTACTATCCATGAATGTTTTACTACTCTGTCACTTTAATAGAGATTCTACTATAAATAATCCCCAGCCTAGGTTCTGGCATTATGAAGAAGAATGTACAATTTCGTAGCCGATTTGCTCTATATTGTGCACTTGTGTTGTACAATATAATATTAACAAGAAAATAATTATACTATGTAAAGTGCATCGGTAATCATTCCTGTAAATGTAAATTCATTTACAACCTGGTTAATGAGTCAATTAGAAGACAATTATGTGTATTATTAATTTTAACTACAACAATAACAACAAAAAGCTTCATAAATGAGAGAAATCAGTTGTAAACCCTAGTAAAAGGATTAATTTAGAAGATAGGGTCTCATATGCATTTCAAGGGATGGTTAATCATTTGACAAATGGAGGATTAATTTAGAAGATGGGGTCTCCTGTGCATTTCAAGGGATGATTAGTAATTTGACAAATGGAGGGAAAGTGAGATGTTCTCCCACATGGGACAAAGATGAAAACCAATAATACTTTTCCCTGTGTAGAGACCAATCTTCTCTTTTAGTTCTCTTAAGCTGTAAACTGGATCATGTCCACTTAAACTTCATATGTTGAAGGCCTAACTCATAATGTATTGCCACTTGGAGATGGGGCCTTTGGGAGGTAATTAGGTTTAGATGAGGTTGTGAGGTTGTGGTCCTTATCATGGGATTTGTTTCTTGATAAGAGAAACTTGGGTGTTTGGTGTCTCTCACCTCCTTGTGAGGATAGAATGAGAAGCTGGCTCTTGATAAGTCAGGAAGAGAGCCTTTACCAGAACCTGGCCATGGAGACAGACTGATCTTGGACTTCATTCAGTCTCTAAAAAATCTGTAATTTAAGTACCTATCTTAGGTATTTTGTTATGGCAGCTGGGGCTGACTTATACAATTAGATGTATGAGTATAATCATGACTTGGCACTCAGAGCAGAACCAGCTTGATGACAATAGCTCCTACTTTATAACCTGCCCTTACATGGTGCAGCCACAGTAAGCAATTTATTCATTGATTTTACACACTCAAGGGAAAGACCGAGAAACCTGGAAAAATCAGCTTGTCTAATAAACAACCCATACCAGTCTGATGTTTATCCTTTCCCCCTTGACACACACACACACACACACACACACACACACACACACACACATTTAGAATTTAGAATACCTTCTGGATTATAACATTTTGGACTCAGAATAATTCGTGGCTTTAAGTTCCTTTAAAAATAAAAATCAATTCTCATTTTGATGTTTTAAACACTCCATGATTTCACCTCAACATATTTTTAAGAATGTTTTCCTGATTTTAAATAATGTCCTGACTTCCCAATGTGGCTCTCATTTGTGCTGAAGCTATGTGACTAACCCTAGAGGGCATGGTGTGAGCAAAAACGGCACGTATACGTTCTAGAACAAGGGAGGTAAAACTGGCGTGTATTTAGTTTCCAGTTTCGGATGTAAAAAATTGCGAGTCGCCACTCCATACTCACAAGTACAAAGCCAAACAGACTGAAAAATCCACACCCCTGTTTGGATCAGTAAGAAAAGGGGGGTGAAGAATGACGGACAGCTCCAGAGAGGGATGAATACAGGGAGCCGTGGCTTGCCAGAGCAGACTCACAGGTGGAAACCACTAGAGAACGAGTGCTGGGTAGGAAAACCTGAATTGTATAATTCATGAATTACTAGTGTGAACAACTCTGAGAGTTAAAAAACCCAGGGAACCCAGTCATGGGAATAGGGAGTCACAATACTGTGAGACTTACCTTCAGGAGCTCAACCAGATACCCACAGTAAATATCAAAGAAAAATCCCCTGAAGGGCTTCCAGCAGAGGGACGAGAAAATAAACTATTTTAAAATATATCAAAGAACTCTTCTTAAAAAGTTCTGTCCTCAGGGGAAGCTGGTTAACCAGAGTCTAATGAACTGGGATGTTATCAGAGCCCAATTTAGCTGAGGAATAGAAATACCCAACTTCGGCCTGCTCTAGCATCCTGTCCCACCTCAGGGAGGAAAATAAAAAATGGAGAAACACTTGTAAAGTTCAAGTCAGAGTCCTAGGCTCACTAAAACTACTGTGCTTCATCCATCGTTCTCTTTCCCAGTGTGGTAACCATGGATGACGCATATTCCAGATGGCATAACCACGAATTGTGGGAGGAGTATCTAAACTGCACTTAGAGTTTACTTTGGATGTTCCCCTAACCTGGTCATATTAGAGGACAGGGCTGATTTGTTCTCCTTTTCATAAACGACTGCATTTCCTTTCTGTAACACTTACCTGGCATTTATTGTCAATAGCCTAGATTATAACTGGATAATTATTCACTTCATTGAATGTGTATGTTGCCTTTTCCCCAAGTACATCATAAGCAGATGTTTTTCTCAGATAATTTTAATAAGACATATTTCTTTCTAAAGTTATCTTTATTGCACCTTCAGGCTCCCAATTAAAGTAAATTGAAACTGATGCAAGAGAGTGTGTTAAATGCTTATAAATAATGGTTATAAATAGCAATAGCCATTGCTTTTCCTCAGTATGATTCAGTGGAAAATTACACAATAATCTAGTGACAACCTCTAGGGAAAAATGAATATTCACAGTTGTTGTCTTGCAGCCATTCAAGCCTGGGCAGGTTCACATGGCATTCGGGCAGACAGAAGAAAATTTGCGAAGTCGTGGGAATGCCTGACATGCCTTTATTCTAGGATGGGGCAATCCACCCAAGCTGCATGCTGCATGTCATGCCGTGTGTCATGCCAGCAGGATGCCGAGATATTATATACCAAAGCACGCTTCTGTGCCTGCGGGTCCATTCTCAAGGCCATGGGGATATTGCTTCTCTTAGCTGCCTGAATATCTGGGTAAGGGAGCCTGACTGACTCCATTTCCCCTACAGTTGTACTTAGAATTATTAAAATAAATAACACATCTCATTAATCATGGATATCTGAGTGTGTGGTGGGCAATTTCATACTCATCTCTGTAGGTATATAAACAATTTCCTTGTAAATAGTCTGCCCAGAGTTGTAGTAACCATGAGATAAGTCTCAAAATGAGTTCTAACCATCTTCATCTCAAATGTTATTCTGTAATTATGCCACATGCACTGCCAAAGGCTTTGTAGAGAATAAGATTATACAGAATCCTAGGGCAAGTTTGTCTCTAAGTTGCAGGGGTATTATGATAGCAGATAAACAGTTTAAAAATTACTAGCGTTAAAATGTGTTATTTTCCCTAGATTCAAGTTTGGGAATACTAAATCCCTTTGAACAGGTCTATTTCTATTTATGAGATCAGTGTATTTGGCTCTCAGTCTCACCTGGCTTTTCATTCTTATTGAGCTGATTATTTTTAAAAATCTTTTTGATTAGATCAGAAGTCTTATAACGGACCCAACAGGGAGTCTCCTTATCTGGTCTTGCACATAGGTAGCCAGTTGAGAAATGAGAGGGTTGCTTCTTTACAGATCTGTGAGTTCACCTCTGGAATTTAAGCCTCTAAGACTCAAGCAGTGACTTACTCCTACCCATCATCTTTTGATTTTGCTATAATGAAGCAGGCAGAATCCCCAGGGAATGCTGTGATAAGCCTCTCATGGCAGAGTTTGGTCTGCTGCTGACCAATAAGGAGCCTCACCCAAAGAATATCGGAAAACATGTATTCTTTTCCAAACTCAACTGTAGGAATTAACTGGAAGTTCACCATGTTTTATTCCCTCACTCTGAAAGGTCAAGCATATTTGAAATGTGTTGGGGGATGAAGCTAATTATTTTATAGGGCGGTTATTCATAACCATTGCCAATGGGAATTTTGTAAATTGTCTTTTCAGAAAACAAGGATTGCCTGGGGGGAGTTGCCAAGAAACCTATGGCAACTGCCGCTCTTTCCTGTACATGTTAGTAGTATACGTGCCATCAGATGTGAACACATCTATCAGTGTTTCTTTTTTCATTTCCTAGGCATAAAGTTGAGTAAGTATTGGCCAGAAAGAGGGCATTTTAAACAGTAGGAACAAATATTGTGTATTCAAGCTTAAAATTACAAAGGCTGGAGATAACAAAGCTGATTTTGCAATTTGCTCCAGTGATCGTATCGGTTTCAGTTAAGAAAATCTTTCTAATATTCTATTGGATTCCTTCCTGATATCAGGTGGTGCTATAACATATTAGAATAATAGCCTTGTAGTTAATACCAAGGAATAGAAGTGACCAAAATGCATATAACAACCTTCATACAAAAGGATGACCGAATGATTTAGATATTTTTCTCCTAAATTATAGGGTAGTCTCTTCCAAATAAAAGCAGTCCTAAAAACAGACAGACAAATGCTCACTAATTTTATCTTCACAATGATGATGATGATGATGATGATTACTCAGTCAGTCTTTCTGCAGTGGTTAAGTGTGAAGGTACCTGGGATGGCTGTCTGGGTTTGAAACCTAACTCTGAGACTTTGATCAAGTTCATTAAGGCCTACATTTCTCAATTTCCTTATCTATAAAGTGGGGAATGAAAATAGCCTCTTTATATTGTAGTGAGGATTAAATAAGTCAATACCTTAAAGTCTTTAGAAACTGTACCTGTTACATGTCAAGTACTAAATAATTACCTGTTAGTATAAGGAGTGACATGAAATTATTTAATAACTGTTATGTTGCACTGGCCTGTATTATCAATTTATTAATGATGATGAGTGCACCATTAACTGAGTGTCTTCCCTTACCAAGTACCTTTGGAACATGTCTGACATTGAATTTTCCAATAATTAGACCTTAAAAAAAAGGACTTGGGAAGGTGATCAAGGAAGCACAAGTCATGGGTAAGAGAAATCAATCCAGAGAAGGGTAAATAGTCAATAACATATGTTAATGAGTGGTCACCATCTAAGCTCAGTCTGGCTTAAGACTCTGGGAAGCTTAGTTGCATATATCTCAGAATTGTGCCAAACACCCACCCAGAATTTGGAGATTGGGCTATTTACCCACTGACTCCGAATGACACAGTGGTTGAAAGTTGCCTCTAGGAGCAATTTACTTTAGGTAATTATGCAATGCCAGACATCAACATTATTGAATTGGACTCGACTAGAGTTAACAACAGCCTTAAGGCACAATATATCCAGAATGTCCAATAAACTGAGATATTTTACAACAAGGTAGAGGAATTATATAAAGAATATCTTGAAATGCAAGCAATTTCAAGGAAGTACTTTAATTAGTTTGCTTGTGAAGCAGCTCCACATAGATATAATATTGATCAAGTACCCAGAAAATGTTAGCTATTACTCATGTTATTGAAGAGAACAGACACAAGAACTGTCATTCTATAGCAACATTACACTTCACTCTAAACTGCATGTAGACCTCATAGTCCTTTTTCTGGAATAGGTATTTGTCTAAAAGTGTTTTTAAGAGCTGACCACTTTTAATTGGCCTCATTCATCCTTGGTTTGGGGGTTCTTTCCTTGTTGTTGTTTTTGTTGCCTTATCTTCTCGAACAGATTGTAAGCTACTATAATGGAAAAATGAGTTTTCTTTCACTGTGCCACCACAGAACTTAGCAAGTGCCTCGCCCTCTATATTTAAGTTAGGAAGAAAAGGAGGAAGGGGGCAACATATAAAGCAAAAGAGAAATGGTCTTTTAAAATGGTGTGTTGCATTTATTTATGCTCTATATATGTCAAATATCTTCTATTTATTTACTAATTCCATCATGTTAATCATTCTATTATGTAAGCTTTATTAACTCCATTTTATAGGTGAGATAATTGAGGATTATATAGAACAAAAAAGGCACTCATATTTTCGCAGGTTGAAAATAGTAGACCCTGAACTTGAAGTTCTGTATATTTCCTGTAAAAAGTCCAAACATTCATCCATAACTTGATGCCGCCTCTGAAGAAAGGGGAAATGGGGGACAAAAAAAGATGGGTAAAGCAGGGGAGGAAGAAAAAAGGAGGGATTCAAAGAGCAATTCTGAACTTGCAGCCAGTTAAGACAATATTTGCTCTTATGTGAGAAGCTGTCGTAGACTTTATTGATGATTTTTAATAGATAGTAAAAAATTCTTAGATGAAATCATGTAGAAATGAGAAGAATAGTTTCCTGAATTGTTGCTGTGGAGTTAGTTTAGAATAGTTTTCTGATGTTTATTTCTGGGGAAAAATGATTTCTATATTTAATGCCATTAAGATTAGAATTACATATTCATTTCATTAGACTAGCATTGTGGTATGTAGAGAGAAAAATAAACTCACCAACTATAAATTAAAATAAAAAATAATTTCGGATTTTTATTTCTCTGATAGTTTAGCCCCAGGATTATTTTGATAAGTTTCTAGATATAGAACAAAGATTTAAGTTTAGAACAAAGAATCCCAATTGCTCGATTCATTTCCAGAGTCTAAAAGTGCCTGTTTCACTTTGCCTTTTGTCATGGTGTGATTTATTTTTTTAATTTTCACCTCAAATTTTAGGGTTTTCGGGAAAGAATCTTTTGCAAGACCCCCAGTTAGGATGTATTTTCTTTCAAACCTCATTGTGGCTCGAGGATATTTACTTTATCAGAGAGATAAAACAAAACGAATGTTCTTTAGAGTGGATAAGAGTTTCAAATGTCATCATAGCTTTAATGCATTCATGCTAATTTTATGTGTCCACTGTCTGAGACAATTTGGAGAGTGAAAGAACTTCACTTTTTAGAAATTTTTCTGACTCAAAAATAAAATATGTATAAAGTTATATTTGCAAATAATTATTTTCACATAGTTTTCCTTCACAAGGAAGACCAGACATTACAAAAAGCTTGCCCCTCACTCCCACAGCTTCACTGCAATAAAACCACCACATGAATTCGTACAGTGAGGAAAAGGAAAAACCAGTGTAAAGAAGAGGAAGAAAATAGGTAAAAGTATAAAAGTAACTTCTGGAAAATTGTTTCACTCATTTAGAATAAGACAATTAAAAACCTCCCTAAATGTTTACAAATACAGTTTCTTTCCTTTGATGTTATCATAAATCTTTGCATTGGAGAAAACAGAATCTGGATGGCAGACTCCTCAGTAATTATGCAAGCTACTTACATCTATTCATTTTATAAACATTTACTCAGGGCCTGCTAGAGGAGAGAGAGGGAGGGGGAAATGTACTCACAGGCCTACAAGGCAAGTATATATAATCTTGTGTGAAAGACAAGTTTGGAAAAGTCATGAAACTTTCCTAAACGCATATTGAGTAACATGATGGAACATGTTCAGATGTTTTCTTGTTATATATTTACTAATCTAACCCCACTTTTGTAATTTTTTCATATAAAATATATTTAATGGATGTTTGCCTGTCAATTCAAAAGGATTTGCTTCTCTCTAGCCACAGTGACTGAGGAGGTCAACTACTGGCAATAAACGTGCCTTAAGTGAGTCCGTTCAGCTCTGCTGGTAGGCTTTACGCACTCTATCAATACCTCCCGCTCTTGGTAGTGTTTCTAAAACAACAAGGGAACTATGAGACCTTTAAACAACAGTTCACAGTTTTAAATGTTTCTTAGAAACCCTACTGAGATGAGTCAAGGGCACAAACAGTGAAGAAAGCTATAAGCACTAAAATCTTAAAATACAATACAAGAGCCCTGGCAAATATAGTTCAGTTGGTCAGAGCATTGTCCTGTAAACCGAAAGGTCCAGGGTTCGATTCCAAGTCAGGGCACATGCCTGGGTTGTGGGTTTGGTCCCTAGTTGGGGCATGTGCTGGAGACAACCAATCGATGTTTTTCTCTCACATTGTTGTTCTCTCTCTCTCTCCTTTTCCCTTTCCTCTAAAATCAATAAGCATATCCTCATGTAAGGAACATACACACACATATTCATATTTGTATATGTATATACACATATATACATATATATTTCCTCAGGTAAGGAATATACACGTGTGTGTATACACACATGTATATCCATATAAGCTATATTTGTATGTGCATATATGTATAGATGTTTGCATGCATGCACATATGTGTATATACGGATGGTATGCACACATCTGTGTGTGTACACATATATACATGCACTCATATATACACGTATGTAACAAATATGGACACAATTTTCTCTTATGTTAGATTTAGTGAGAACTAATAAGTGAAAATGGTATAGTAAGCAAAAACGTGAATGATGGTAATGGAGAAAAGAGTTATCTTGCGCTATTTAACAGCTGTTAAGGAATTGTAGTGCCTTAGGGCACAAACTATACAAGAAATTATTCCCTAAGGGATTTTTAAAGGGATATATTATTGAGACTTAATAGAAAAATGTTCTAAATATCTTAGTCTGTGCTCAGAAAAAAATTCTAAAGCTAATATACAATATCGGCATAGATTAAATCCATATGCCATATTTCCTTGCGATCTTAATTTCTTTTTTTTTAGATTTTATTTATTTATTTTTAGAGAGGGTAAGGGAGGGAGAAAGAGAGGAGAGAAACATCAATGTGTGGTTGCCTCTCGCATGCCCCTTAGTAGGGACCTGGCCCGCAACCCAGGCATGTGCCCCAACTGAGAATTGAACCAGCTACCTTTTGGTTCACAAGTCTGCACTCAATCCACTGAGCTATACCAGCTGGAGCTGATCTTAATTTCTTAATCAGCTTCTTGTCAGGGAAATTATGAAATTTTCTGTATTCTTTAAGAAAAAGCTTTCTGATTATCTATTTAATCAGAAAGAAAAAGTATCAGAAAAGTTACAACCACACAAAATACCCATATGATGCATTTGCATTATACAAGTTGCATTCCAGAACAGTATATTTTTAAAGAAATTTTCATTCAATTTATAATGGGATAAACTTTGAAAGTTTCCTTTCTTTGAAAGGAGGAAGGCATATTAATACCAGGAAGAAATATTTCAGAAACAAAACATTAATATTAATATTTGTATTTCATGCACTTATTTAACTGAATAAAAGGTTTTCTGAGAAAATAAACTGAGGTTTGGAAAGATGTACAATTTTAATAAAAATAAATATCATAAACTAAACTGTTATCTGCTGGGTTAATAGCTGAAATGAATAAGCAAGTTTCAGGGATTCACAAAAGCTAAAAAACTTGGGCTCTGTAGGCAGGCTGCCTTGATAATATATCAGTTCTGGCAACTGTACATTGTATGACTTTGGGAGAATTACTTAATCTCTCTTTGCCTCATTATATGATCTGTAAAATGGGAAAATAATAGCATAAATTTCATACAGTTGTACTTATACACTTACAGCAGTGATTACTATAAATAAATCCTATATAAGAGATTGTTTGTGTTATTTTCTTAGAAGTGCGTTTGTGATGGGCAGCTCAGACAGATGCTGAAAGACTACTGGAAAACCTGACAGTGAATATAACGATAGCTCAACTTAATAAAATGTGATAGGCAGATGTTAAAAACCACTGTCAAGTTCAATTTATTTGTGAAAAACACATAAACATAGATCTGTGCATACATCAGTGCATTTTTAGGATAGTAAAAAGAAAATAGAAGTGTATATAAAATATAAAGAATTATTTTTAAAAGTTAAAATAAATTTTTCTGAATGAAGAAAAATTAGAAAGCTAAAGCATCTAAAAGAGCAAAATATGGCAGTTTTACAATGTACAGACAGGTATCTGTGAAGTTTAATTCTCTATTGACTTTGGTGGAGCTTGTGTTTCAGCTACAAGGGGTAGCTGCTTCCACTTCATTTTCCTCCTACTGTCCATTGTTGTCTTCCTGAAAGTGAAAGACTTCTTAAACAAGTCATTTTCAGAGTCTCACTCAAAATTATTCAAAAGGACAATTTCTCTTGCTACCTAAATGAAACATTTGCTACAAGAGGAACGATATCAGCTTCATGGTGGCATAAGATGTCCTTTGTTTTTGTACCCACCCACACTGAAATTCAGCAACCATCCATGAACAAAAGTGCCTCAGCAAGAGCTGTGGAATCAAGTAACATATGCCAAAAGACCCGGGCGGGGTCTCACCCATGTCTGCAGACATGTCAGCACAGGCTACGGGGCCAGTAGGGGCCTGTGAGCTGGCCAAGATATGGGGGTACCTGTAAAACCCTGACTTAGGCAAATGGGCCCAAATGAGAGAGCCTTTGCAAAAGTCCAGTTTCCAGAAAAGAAGTTCTAGCACTCCGCTGAAGCAAAACAACACCAAACACAAGTTTAGGTTTATAGGCATGGGTAAGAGGAACTTTGCAACATTACCCCTGCACCCAAGGTGACCTAGCTTAGCACTAAAGGAGGCCAGTGATCTTTCTGGCAGAGAAGAGCAGTGAGTGAATTCCTGGCTTCCCCAGCTGTGCAGGGTGCTGCTGAAGAAACCAATTTTTCTCCTACAGCACCCGAAGTAATAAAAGGGAGCTCAACAGTTGGGGGAGGGATGTGATCAGGAAGGATGCAGATACTAATGTAAGAGGGCATTAAAGAGACACAGATCCCGCTGACTATGTTGTGAACGCCCGCAGACATGAGCCACCCGTGAGCCACAGGGATAATCTCACTAGAACATCCCACCAACTAGCCATGGACAACGACAATGAATCAAGTGCCAACCCCACACCTCTACCCGTTGTGCTGCCAGCTCCTAGTGTGTGCTCCTGGGAGCAGTCGTAAGAGTGAGCTGGGGTACACAGGGAGCATGTAAGAAGATCGGCCAGGGCCTGTGGGCAAGGGAGAAGCCACAATCTTGAGCTGCAGCATCACTTTTGGGAAAACAAAAGAAAGGTTATCAGTTCGCAGCCTGGTGCATTATAAGATTGCGAGAAGACACACAAGCTGAAGAATTCTGCCACAAGTGAGATCAAGAAGTGTGCAGCAGGTCCATATAAGGTCAGAGAATGTTGCAGAAGACATAGTAAGACCAACAAAAAGTACCTCACCTAAAGCCAGCTAGTGAAGATTGGAGGAGGTAACTGCTGCTTAAGTGTGGAAACGGCAACGCAAAACGCCGAGAAAGGTAAAGAATCGAGAAAACTTAAAATGAACAAAAATCGCAATAATTCTCAAGTAAGTAAACCCAAAGACATGGAATTCTGCAGTTTATCTGAGAAAGAATTCAAAATTGCTCTTTTGAGGAAACTCAATGAGCTACAAAGTAAACACAGAAAGACAATTCAACATTGACTGCTGGATTTAACATCGAGTTTCTCTCACACATTTTTTTTTCTCCTGTGCTTTGTTTGGAGAGTAGATGGGAGGAGTATCTTATAGACCAGGTGACCATGACTTTGCCTGCCTCCGACCCCACATCCCCTCACCCCTCTACTCCTCGTCGTGAGTTGGAGGGGGGGTGGTCTATTCTCAGCTCTCCTGGACAGGACCCGGGCTCTCCAGACTGGCTTCTCTGACCCCCCTAGGCCACGCCTGAGGGTCCCCACCACTCGGACTGTCAGACGTTGTCATATTCGCCAGGCTAGTAGCCATGGTCTTAGCACATTTTTCTCACGATGGGGTGAACTAGGCCTCCTCTTTGGTTGCTGGCTACTGAGGTTTTCTCTCCACCAGCTACTGTTAGTGTCTCTGGGCTGAAAAAAAAAAAAAAAAAGAAACTTACTTCAGAAATGGAAAAAGATGTTCAATACATGTGGAAAGCAAAAGAGGGTGGAGGCAGCAGTATTTACATTGAAGTACTATATTCGTTTTATACGTCAAAGACAAAGTTTTTTAGCCAAAAAGATAACAAGAGAAACAGTTGGTCATTATATAAAGATAAAGGGGTCAATTCATCAAGAAGATGTAACAGTAAAAATATATGCACACAATATTGGAACACCTCAATATTTTAAGTAAATATTAATAAATCTGAAGCATGAAATAGACAATAATGCAATAAAGGTAAACTGCCATACACTGCTTTCAACAGTGGGCAGGTTACCCAGACATAAAATAAAAAAGAAAATATTAGACTTTATTTATACTTTAGAATACCTAACATACCTAATAAAACATTCCATCCAACAACACAAGACACATTATTTTGAAACCCACATGGGACATTCTCCAGGACAGATCATATGATAAGACACAAAACAAATCTTAGCAAAATTTAAAATATCAAAATTATACTATTTTTACTGACAACAATATAAAACTGGAAGTCAACAAGAAGAGAGCTGAAAAATTTACAAACATATAGTAAATAAACAACACACTCATAACCAACTAATGGGACAAAGTAGAAATTGAAATAGAAATAAAAAATAATAAATGAAAACAGAAACACAACATACCAAAACCTACAGAATAATGATAAAGCAGTTCTTACAGAAAGTTTGTAGCAATAAACAACTGTATTTAAAAAAAAGAAGACCTCAAATAAAGAGTCTGACTTGATACTTCCAAGTGCTAGAAAAAAATAAACAAACTAAGCCCACAGTCTGAATTAGGATGAAAATAACAAAGATCAGAGGAGAGAAATAATGAAATAGAGACCAGAAAAACAATAAAAAAGATCAACTAAAATAAGAGCTATTTTATTTTAAAGAAAAACAAAATTCACACAAAAAATATTTACACTAAGAAATAGAGAAGACTCAGATACATAACATCAGAAATAAAAGAGGAGACTACTAGATACAATTAATACTGATGTCATCAATCAAGTAGCAACTGACAGAATCCAGCAAGCAAGTGAAATTTTCTCAAAATGAAAGCTTCCTAAGGTAGTTAACATGAAATCAAAACTATCTACACAAGAGCAGTGACTTTTGCCATTTCTGGAAAAAATGTAATTTGAAATAATTGCTTGAATATGATTTTATCTCAATTTTAGCATGGACTTTGTTAGAAAAACGTTTGACACAGCAACACATAGAGTGTAACGGGAACAGTGTTGAACTATATGAGTCAAAGGAAGTGTTGGGAAATTTGGATCCTCATAGCTGCACGCGTGATGTCGCTTACACTTAAAATGTCGCTTACATACACTGCAACCAGATCTATAAAATACATACATATGCATTCATATACATGTGTGTAATCAGTTTGTATTTATCTCTATAACAAATCTTTGGTCTCACTCACTAGCAGGGCTTCACCATGATGTTTGCTCAACCAGTAAGGAGCGTTTGCTTGTTAAAATGTGCTGTTCCGATGGAAATGAATCAGATGAAGGTCCACATTTCAAAAGTTTCACTGTATGGAGTGGAATATAAGATAAATATATTCTAAATTTGTCCAATAAATTTGATCAAAATATTTCATATTAATAAGTCATTACATAAAGTACAACTTCCTACTTCTAAAAGAGTTTGAGGTTGGTTAAAAAGGTACCAAAGAATTAAGAGAAACAAACTCATCAATTGCATGCCACATAGACACAGACAACAGTGCAGTGATAGCCAGCGGGAAACGGTGGGAGAAAGGTGGAGGTGGAGGTGGGCAAAGAGGGGGGAAATGGGGAGGGAAAGGGACTTTGCCTGGGCTGTGGGTGCATGGTGCAGTTGCAGATGATGTTTTATTGAGTTGTCCACTTTAAACCTGTATGGCTTTGCAAACCAATGTCACTCCAATAAATACAATTAAAAAAACAAGAATATTTTTTTAAAAAAAGAAAAAAGTCAGCAGTAGTAGATAATATAATTGTGTATGTAGTAAACATAAAAGGTTATATAGATAAATTGTTAGCATCAATAATTTTTAAAAGCTAAGGTTTTGAAGTAGTTTCTACAGAAGAAGCAGATAGCCTGAAATGTTTTTTTAAACATTTATCAGTAAACAGAACATGTAAATGTTAAAGTAAAAAACTATAAACAAATAAAATAATCACAATAAGTTAAGAAAAAATAAATACAAAATATAGATTATGCTCTAAAGTTGTGTAATTACTTGGACCAATTTGTAAAGAATACAAATCTTCCCTTCCTCCTTTTCCTCATCTTCATCACCTTGATAGCTAAAGAAAAAACTATTCTACTTCTTTACTGGGAAAGTATATGCTGGATATATAGTTCTTCAACTATTTAAAATATTTTCTGTAAACATTATGTGATAGAATAGTATACATTTACTTGAATTGGGGCACGAATTATATAATAGCTAATACTTATTCAATATTTACTGTATGCCAGATGCTGTTCTAAGAACTTTACTTGTTGAAACTCATAATTCTCTCAATTAGCTGTGTAATAATTTTATTATCTTCACTTTATGGAACCCAGAGTACTAAGAGTTTTAAGTTATAACCCTACATGGAACATATGTGATAACTGCATATAATAAACTAAAAATATAATACAGGAATTCTTGTCACTAATCAGGCAATAATTACTTATTGAGTAACTATTATTCCTCTTGGAAAATACTGTTATGTGATGGAATTTCTTGTAAAACTTATTTCAAAATATGCTCTTCTTCTTACTATTACATTTGAATGTTTTGAACATTTCTTAGAATGGAAGTCATTTCCTTTCTATTTCAGCCAATGCAAAGAAAAATTCTAAATTAAATATTTATTATTCCCATGTTTTATTATTCCAGGATTATAATCTAAACCAGAAAATTTATCCAAGTCTATATAATTTTAACAATAGACCTCAGGCAATTTTTCTCAGTTACTTATACGAACTGTAACTGGATAAGGTGATGGCAAGTTTTGTGTGTGTGTGATTTTTAGTCCACCTTATTATTTATTTGCTTTTGCTTTTTTTCCTATTCCATACAGTATGCCATAGTGATTCCAAAATGTGTGTTGGCAAACCTGTGTAGTCTGGGGGTAAATTCATAACAGTGTTATGGCTCAGTTTTAACGCTTCTGAAATGTCTGTTAAAGTGTGTCCTTATGGGGTGGCTTGGAAGAATTAATGACATACTGAGTGTAAAGCACTGTGGCCAGCATATAGTTTTAAATAAGCCAACATATGAGGATTTCAATATGCCATTTTAACAATTATCTTATAAACCATATTTGACATCTCAGATATCTCTTCTGACTATATTTCTATATTTGAAATTCTCTAGCGCCGGTCTCTTTCATCATCTGTCACTTTACATTTTAGAAATATTGAGAACTTCTTGTGCTCTAGGTATGTATGCAAAGTACTTGATATACCAAAAAAAAAAAAAAAAAATCTTGGGAGGCCCAGTTGCCTGTATGGCATTTGGTTTAACAATTAAAGCATGATTCAGGTTAGCCCTAAATATTACCGATATTCTTGGATTAATTATTATGGAAAGAAAGGACAGAATGCCTCTCTTTCTCAGAACTGTCTGTGGGGTCAGTGACAAGTCAAGTGACACCTCGCTGAGCAGCTGATAACTTTACTGAAACTCTTCCAGCTTTAAGAATGCAAATATGTGAATTATAGATTATTGCTAAGTAATTTTTCCTGAGAAATGTTTTTCAATTTTGTCTGAATTTGGCCAGTTTTATAGGCTTCTCAGTTCCTTCTCATTAGGTTTTTTGTTTGTGTTTTCCCAAATCAACCTACAAGAAAACTTACCAAAACACAGGTGCAAACTCATGAGATTTTGTTTTGATAGATTCAGTAAAAAGAAATCCCAGTAATTGTTGGATCTGGGAAATTCTGGCATCTGCACTTGGCACAGAAGTGAGCAGCATTACTTTTTTCACACTTGAGTTTAGATAAACACACACATGTACTCACATACAAACATATATACAAAGACCATTTAGACAGGAACCTCTCTAGATTGGATAAAAGACTTCATTAGATGAAGAAAACAGGCTTTATTTCAGCATGATATTTTCCATTGATTTTGTTGACTTCCCACCAAGCTAGATGTAAACATAAATTATATTGTAGAACCAAGAGAAAGGACAATATTTCAGGATTCCTAGAACAAGCATATTTATAGATACTGTTGTGAACTTACAACTGTGTGGGGAAAGTGTCACAGCATTATGTTCCTTGTTAACGATATTTCTTTTCCATTTAAGGTATGGTGCTGCACACAGTTGTAGCATATTTAACTTTCCCTTTTTATCAAAGCTTACTCATTTTTATATTGCTTATTAGGTGCTGGCACTTGAGTAAACCTTTCCTGTTTGTAGAGGAATAGATGTGGAAGATAGTGGGGGACCAAAGGCAGGGAAGGGTAGTCAAATAGAGATGCTCATTTCATAAATAAATGCATTAACAGCAAACACTTGGATAGTACAGACGCTAGCTCAAAGTAAATGCCAACTAGTAGTAATTGTTGTGAAAACCCAGGTATCAGGCAGGACCTCCAAGCCTCTTGATATATAAGTAAAAATACCTGGAACGCCCGAAATTCCATGAATTTTGGATGTCCAAAACCATTGAAAGGACTTTACATATCACATATTATACATTTGCATTTATATTTCACGTTAAAGGCTGTTTTCTTCTATATTCTCCATCTTCACATATTCCAGAGCAAATAAGTTGCATTAATGGTAACATCTCCAGGTTAAAGCATAATGTCTTATGCATTTTTAATTGAATTGAGTTAAATCTTGAGAGATGAAAAATGTAATAAATGCATTTAAACACAAACTATCAAGGTATCAAAATTGTTATCAACAAACAATTAACATAAGAGAAACAAACACCAATTTCAGTCTGGTTTCATATTTAATTTAAGTTATACAGAGAAATATGGAGTGTCTCAAAACTTTGACTATGAGGAGAGAATGTGTAAGTTAAGTAATTAGAAAGCAGTAAGTCTACAGGTTTTTTAGTGTATAAAGGGGGACAGACAAAAAAGAAAGGGAAAATACAGAATAATTGAAATGAAAAAGTCACCTGAGAAACTCAGAAACTTCCACAGCATGCAAGGCAATGATACTGCTTCTTGATCTTAACACTGAAGTGAAAATAGCCAACCTCTCTTACATTGGGATCTGCTACTCCGAATTATGTTCTGACACCAATAGGTAGAATGTCTTTGTTTTTATGTTGAGCAATGTGAACAGGAATCAGAGATGCAGGTGACCTTACGGTCAGGATGTCAGTGACAGCTCAGATCCTGCATTCCATTTCTCTCCCACCTTATTTATTTTAGAAAATAATCACTGGAGTTAAGGGAGAGAAAAATGATACCATACTGAACTTATTTACTTGAAGCACATGATCTAGAAATGCACGGTCGTCGGTCTCCAGATCATCTGATCTTTGACAGGAAGCACAAGGAGAGAGCCCTGCTGCGGCTCCTGCTTCAATACAGTGATATATTTTGAGAGTTTACTTTTACATTTCTCAACCCTACGTCTGTCACATTAGATGAGAATGTTCTGAACCTACCATTTGCATGTTATATGAAACATTCACTTCAATAAACTCAATAAAGTGTCACACTGATATATTTCTGACTCTAACAGTAACCAAAATAAGCTGTTTTCACCCTTAAATGTGTTTCAGCTTCTCCAATGGTAAAATATATGAGCTTGCTTCTTACCCACTGAAAATGATGTCGTGGGTATAGAACATTCTGCTGAAAGTCAGAACAAGGGTATTAGTCATACATACATTATTTAGCTGAGTTTCAAAAGTTTAGAGGGAGACATATTTTAATTGTCCAAATAGATTTTAGTACTAACAATCCATTTCAGATCCTTTGTAGACAAGCTAATACAGTAACTTGTAAAATTTAACAATGAAATAATATCAAATCCAGGTAAACTTTAAAATCACCCAGAATAGAGATAAAAACTTTATAGTTCATATACTTTATTTCTTGTTCTTTTTTACAAAATTCAGTGTTTGCAAAAGTGAAAGAACTGAACAGAAAGTTATAATTTTGGAGAATTTGTCCTATAGTGACTAGCATAGGGTTTATTCCAATGATATTTTTATGTTTTCCTTTAGTCTACTTTGGCAAAAACTTTTGATTTGGGTTTGATTTGTGTGGTAGGCAGAATAATAGCTCCCAAGTGCTCTAATCCCTGGAATTTAGAAATCTGTTACCTAATGTGGTAAAAGGAGTTCTACAGATCTGATGTAAAATCTGAGCAGGGAGATTATCCTGGACTATCTGATGGTCCCAACATAATCCCAAACGTCTTTACAAGGGACAGAGGGAGACAGAGGAGTTCAAGGACAGGTAACAACAGAAGCAGAGGTTGGCTGGACTCGTGTGATCGCTGAAAGGGGCTGGAGGCCAAGGAATGTGGGCAATTTGTAGAAGCTGGAAAGAGAAAGGAGTGATTTCACACCTAGATCCTCCAAATGTGAGACAGCCCTCCCAGATGCTTATTTTAGTCCCACAATACTCACTTCACCCTTCTGACCTTCAGAATGATAAGAAAATACATTTATGCTGCTTTAAGACATAAATTCATAGTAATTTTTATAGCCGTGATAGGAATCTAATACAATGGGTAATTCAACTTGAGCTCTAAGAATAGATAATATATATTAGTTTTCATTTTAAAAATGTGTAGCTTACATGGGTATCAATATAATGGATAGCTGTATTGACAGAGGAATATTTTTTCTCACAGAGAAAATCAAATACCATTCATATTCTACCCAAGGAGGAATTTCTTTACTCTATGGCACAATCTATAAGCTGCTGTTCTCCATTCTTTAATTTTTGGCCCTCATATTATAGCATGCAACAGAAGATCAGGCCCACATCAGAGACAGCAGGATCTGTACTGGAGGTGTTAGTTAGCAGGAGGCTTACCGACATAGAATAAAAACATTCTCACATATACATTCGGTGACAGATGTTTCAGAGACACTACTAGTGGCCTGGGACTGTGGCAGTGATTTCCACACGTGTGTTAACACGCATGTTCTGAGAATTTACACGTTTTGAGCACAGCTCCGTGTGATTCCCGTGTGAGCAAGTGTGGATCATGTCTGTGGAATGGGAATTCTCTAATAGGAATTTGGCAAAGATGTATCTTAAAACGTTCTGGCTTGCTGACCCCTGCATATTACCTTAACCTGGACCTGCCTGCCACCGGACCTGAATTTACATCCTAATGCCCTGCTAATGAATAACCTTACCCCTGTTCTGCTTAATCCCATGAATAATCAATCCAATGTAAATATGTCTTAATGCCTCTAATAAAAGCCCCAGCTAAGCAACCCACGAGGTCTTTTTCCTGAAATGGAGGTGGTGGAAAAGACCCATGGTTGCCGGATTCTCATTTCCAAGCGTGTCTCTGGGTAAGATTGATTCACGTGATCGGGGCGGTCCCCCCACGGATTTTGCGGGTCGAAATCCGCGACATGGGGCCCTGAAAGGAACATAGTGGTTCAGCACATATATTTGTTAAATAATATCTGAGTTTTGAGCAGCAGATGGAGACCCTAGTCCATAAGTAAGATCTTCTGATGAAGAAGTTTCTTTCTACTGCTGTTTACAGTGGGCTAGGAAGTGGGTGAGACAGAGAAGCAATCAGAAAACCTTAGACAAGCAAAGAAGATATACCCACATTGGATGAAACAGGGAAAACATTCTTTTCTACACCTGGTTTAAAATTTGTACTAGCTTCTTTATTGCAAAGGACTAGAATTAAAATTCAACTCCTTACTTATTTTTAATCTATATCAGTGTGAACTTTGATTTTATACTCCTTTACTTCTTTCATTATTTCTTTCAATGTTTACATTGTCATAGGGTCTGACTGGTGTGGCTCAGTTAGTTGGTTGGGTGTTGTCCTGCAAAGCAAAAGGTAGCTGGTTCAATTCCTAGTCAGGGCACATGCCTAGGTTGCACTTTCGGACCCTCGTCAGGGAGCCTTGTAGAGGCAACAAATCAATGTTTCTCTCTCCCATCTATGTTTCCCTCGCTCTCTTTTTCCATGTCTTTCCTTCTCCCTTAAAAAAAAAATTGTCCCAGATTTGGAACAATCCAAATCTGCTACTTTCTACATTGGGCTCTGAAAATATCAATATGCTAAAACAAATAAAATTGAATAATCATTTTATATTTAAAAAAATTAAAATATAAAGATTAAAAAAGATACAGGCATCTGAATGCATGTCCAAGATTTTATTTATGCCCTAAACGACATAAGTTAATCTATGCAACTGGGAATTATACCTAGCATTTATTTTTGACAGCACAAAACTCCAGATGAGACTGAGAATAATCAATCACCAACTTCATAATGTGAACTCAAATTCGTACTTTATTCCTCAAAAAATAATTAACAGAGTGAAAAAAATTAAGGTAATAAATAATGTAAATGTAGTTTCTCTCTGGAGATTTAAACCACTCCAATCTTTTTACCTCAGGGAAATGGGTGATGGGATTTTAAAACCAAGAATATAAATCAACAACCTTGTCATTTCTTTGAAAGACTGCTACACTAATGACAGCAATTACTTTTAAAGAACTGTTTTGAAATGTGTGGAATTGAGCCTTAATAATTTAGCTGTGTCTTTATAAATATGCTGTCCTTCATCTTTGAGAGTTAAGTTACTTCTCTGATCCATCAGCAGTGATGGGTCTGCGCTAGTTCATCCCTGTCGACTACCTGGGTTCTTTTCATGAACAGCATACCAGGTGCACAGGCTCGTGAAGTAGCCCCTCCCCAGACAAATAAAAGGAGGTGCTCTAAACAATTACCCCTTTAGGATCACATTCTGTCCTACTCACAGATTCATCAATAGCTTCCAAGTTGTGAGAAGTCTTATTTTGTATGATAGATTAAGCAAGTAATTTGAAATAAAGATGCATGAATGCATTGGTCTTGTGATACCAACAATAAAATGAAAACAAACAGGCTGTATTTTTCAGTTATGAACTGTAGCTTTTCTTTGACTTTGAATTGTGTACCTGTTACTGAAGACTGCACTGCATCTTGTATTTGCTTTGCAAATCTGGGCATGGCTCTTGGCCTAAAGCAGCGATATTTTCTGTTGTTACTTGGTGTGGGCTAAGTTGTACTACAAAAAATAATTTTTAATAAGGGAAAAAAAGTGTCTCCCCTGTGTCTTGCTCCAGAACCTCACATATTACTATTATAATTCTATCCTATAATTTAAGGCAGGGGCCAGCAAAAAAATTTTACATATGGCACATTTGTAAATATTTTCAGTTTTGTGGGTATAAGGTCTCAGTTATAACTACCCAACTCTGTCATTGAAGCACTGAAGACTGAAGAAGCCATAGAGAATACATGGCTGTGTTCCAATAAAGTTTATTTGCAGATACATGCAGTGAGCCACGTTTGACCTGTGGCTGTAGTGTTGTCTACCTCAGTAGGAAGCATGGCCTCTTCAGATGGCCCTGGTAAATTTCACACCCATTGGAAAATGGCCACATTAAGTCACGACCTGTCTTCTACGATTTATTGTAAATTTTCCCAAAACATTTTCTACCAGTTATCTGAAGACCGGAAAAAATAAAAAATATTTTTGATAAAGGAAAATTAAGCAAAGACAAAATGATACTCTACAAACTGTGTTATACAAAAAGCTAATAATGCAGGGAATGAGTAGATATTATAATAAAAAGTGTCAATTATGATTGTGAAACTCATTTAGAAAAGTTAATTAGATTTTGTTGCTCTGAGATTTATCAGTCTTTAATATGATAATGTATATTGTAGAACTCCAAGATTGGATTATAATATAAATTGTTTCCCAGATAATACCTACATTTTGCAATGCTCCTAAATATATTGATCATTACCCATGGACGTAATCCACACTGACAGCGCATGCAGTGCATCTGTATCCAAGATACAGTGCATCCATTCTTAGTGCACGCTTAGATAGCGAGGCAGGTGTAACGAGTTCTGGGGTGTAAGACCCAGAAAAGGTGGAGACAGTACAGAAGAGCCAAAGGCAGAATGGAGATAGTGAACTGTTGTTTTGCCACAGAGTGAAACTGCTGTTTCAATGGTAAGGATATTTTGAGCAGTGAATGAAGATAAAAAGGGTTAGAAGGTCTGTTCTATGGCTGCTGCAAGGGAATAGATTTGTAAAATAAGTACATATTTAGTCCGAAGTATCACATCCTCATGAAAATAGATACAAATTGAAAGAAAGTATATCCTGAATGGGCCACTAAATATAAAATTACATAATACCAACATTTAATCTTTATTAGAAATATGGTTTTAGTATATTGCACAAAAAACTGTTTACTTTCAGTCTATATCATCAGTCTCTTTCATTCTGGGATGAATCTTTGTAAAAATATTCCCTTAGCAAGAGAATGAGCCCACATTTTAATGAGAAGGAAATATTTTTTTAAATGATTTTAGAATAACATTTCTTTCACTAAATTTTTTTTAGATATTTATAAAGAAACTCCACTGCAAAGGTAAAAATACCCAGGCAGCTCTAAAGTGCAATGACTTATCAAGATGACATTCAGTTCTAGAGTAGTTATCATAATAAAAAAGATTACCTTGCAAAGGTGAAAATCATTAACAGCCATTCACACTTTAAAATGATAGTTTCTAAAAAGTATAAATAAACCATGAAGTTTTGAAAATCACTTTTGGAAAATTAAAGTTACAAAATGCTAACTTTAAGCAGTTATTTATCTGTATATTTTTACATTTTTTATTTAAATTTTCATTATACTGATAAGAAAAAGTCTATTGTGGCTCTTCTCCTACATTTTTTATTCCCTGTGTATTTATTTGTCATATTTTAAGTGCATAGCATTGAACAAGGCTCTGATTTTGGAACAGGACAGTTTTTGTAAGTCCTTTCCTGGTTTTCAGGGGCCTCCACTCTCTTCCTCCAAGTTTAAGGTCTTTTCCATCACTTCTAATGTCTAACATGTTTTACAAAGGCTAATTCTTCTTTTTATTCATAGTTCATTTGTTATCTTATTTTTCCATTACCATCTCTCCCCCTTTGCCCCTTTTCCACTTCCACCAGTGCCCTCGCTGCCACAATCACCACAGTTGCCCATGTCCACGTGTTCTTTTTCCTTTTTGCTCATCCCTTTCCACCCCCTACTCCCTACCCAAAAGCTGTTGGACTGCTCGATATCCATGACTTTATCTTTATTTTACTTGTTAGTTCAGTTTGTTCATTAGATTCCACATATGAGTGAAATCATATCATTCATTTGTCCTTCTCTGACTGGCTTATGTCACGTAGCATAATGTTCTCCAGGTCTTTCCACGCTGTCGCAAAGAGTAAAATTTTCCTTTTTTTACAGCTGAGTAGTATTCTAATGTGTAAATGTAATGTAGTTGATTCATCCACTTATTTACTGATGGGTGCTTGAGCTGCTTCCAAACTTTGTTGTTGGTAATCAGCTGCAATGAAAGCAGGGGCACATACATTCTTTCAAATTAGTGTTTCAGGTTTCTTCAGATAAATTCCCAGAAGTGGAATCCGCTGGATCATAAGGCTAATTCTTCTTAAACATTGTGTCCTAAGCTCTAAAATTACCTTTCACTACTTATTTTCTTCCACCATCCTGTGTAATTATTTTTCCTATTTCCTAGGTCTGTGGAAGAAAATAATCTAATTTCTACCAAAGTCTATGCAACTAATGATACACTCTCCATGAATATATATTCATTTTAAAAGTTATGTGGTAGTAAATTATTTAAATCTCTAGTTCCATTTTAATTTTAATTGCTCTTGTGCCATATTTTATAGATTATACATTGACATGTATGTTCCTTTGTCTGCCTATGTCTCTCTATATCTAACCTTTCTATTGTTTTTTAGGGTTTTTTTTAAGATTTTATTTACTTTGCCTTTTTTTTTTTTAAGAGAGAGAGAGAAAGAGGGGAAAGGAGGGAGAAAGAAACACAATGTGTAAGAGATACATTGATCATTTGCCTCTCTCCCCCAACCAGAGACCTGGCCTGCAACCCAGGCATGTGCCCTCACTAGGATTTGAACTGGCAACCTTTTGGTTCACAGACTGATGCTCAATCCACTGAGCCACACCATCCAAGGCTATTATTTTTTAGTTTTGAAATGCCTGTTTCCATACTTTAATATATATCTCAGTGACCTAGAATTCCCGATGTTTTTATATGATAATATTATAACTTTATAATCTCATAATATTATAATTTCTGGGTAATTATTGTACCTATAGAGATAGTTTTACTTATATCTGTTCATTTTAAAAGTTAAAAAAAAAAGTTGACAGGGTTATCACTTTGCAAAATACGTGATTATATAACCACTATGCATATGTACATATATACTTGAAACTAATGCAAAATAATATTCAATGTAAATGGTAATTAAAAGAGAGAAAAATGAAAAAGTTGAGGTCTACAGAGAGGGTCGCACAAATTCTCAGAGAACTAGATTTCAGAGTTACATATTTATAATATTTTTATGCTAAAAGTACAATTGTAGAACACATTTTGACAACAGAAATAGTATTAAATTGCTATACTTATGGAGTCCCAGATGTATGCCAGATATGATACTTCTAATAGATCTAACCTTGAAAACATATCATATGATTGATAATATATTCATTTAATGTAGGGAAAATGAGGATTAGAGAAGTTAAGTAATATCTACCTGAAGAATTCTACTTTGAACCCAGATATGTCTGATTCAACAATCCCACCCTTCCCCCATAAATTTCTGCCTCTCTGAACACTTTGAAAATAACTAGTTTCTATGGCTAAGTCAGATGTGAAGGAATTTTAATCATGTGAATTTTGTTTTTGTGTGTTTTCTGATGCTCCTCTTACCTGTACCTTACACATGGCATACTCATCATGGTCACACTGGCGTTTAGCCAAAAAGACCGCAAAAGTCCCCCAAGAACTAGAGAAAAATGAGAATATATTTGAAGGGTTCATCGTATGTAAAATAGTGTGTTCCTAATGCCCAATCAAGTTTTATCTTGCTGACAAATACCTTACATAACTTAGAACAAAAGCAATGATGTCTTCAAATCTTCACTTAAACAAGACCAACTTTTGGAAAATTTTCTTATTGCAAGTAGTGCTTGAAATGTATGACAAATTTTCATATCTAGATTTTGCCATTTTTGAGAGAATCTCAAGAAGGTGAGAAAATATAATGCATGCAATTACATTGCCTCCAATTTTCTAGTAACTTGTTATAATTTATCCTGAAGAAACTACCCTATTTTACATGCTGGTTCATAATGCACATTAAAATATGCTGTCCTCTAATCAAAAAGCTGTCTTTTTGAAAACCTCATATATATCTCCTGATTATTAATGAAGAGTATAGGTCTCATACAAACCCCATATGTATCTACTTACTATTAATTAAAAGCATAGATGTGACATATTTTTCAGAATAAATGAGCTCCAGATGATAGTGATTTAAAAGAAATATAGTGTCTCTCTGTTGAACTATTCAATATCAGTAATGATAAAATTTCAAGAGCCTGACTGTAAAAATAGATTCCAGTACTACTTGGTAATAATGAGCTTTGGTGTTTTACTAGATTTAATCTCCCAAACTGCTCTGAGGATGCTTACGTCTTTAATGATCTCGTCAGATGCAGAACTCAAGACCAGTGAGATGTGTTGGTTTTGTTCTGACACACTAATACTTTGGGCCCAGCCTCGAGTCTGATGGACCAGTCAGGGGCTCAGCAGGAGGCTGTGCAAGACTGACTTACACTCGTTTTCCTGAGATGATCCTGCAGAATGGAGCCGTGCTGGGTTCAGGGTTAGTGAGCAGAGATGTGCAGAAAAAGCACGCTCTGAAATTTTCCATAATTCTGGAGAATATTTTAGATTATTGAACATAATGTATCAGGAAATATATATTTAAAGATTCTTAACGTCCTTCCACAATACTGTTGTCTTTAAGGCAAAGTGGCCAAGTGTGCAAAAGTGGAAACGCCCGCCTTCTGGAATAAGCCAATATGAATCCTGACTGTTCTAAAACACTTTTTTACAGCCATGAGTTGGTGGTAATAAAAATAATGTTTACTCACATTTATAAATAATGATGAGGTGTAACAAATAAAGCTTGTGAGTCTACCATCTACTTTGAAAAGGACTGTCCAAGACTTCGGTATCCCAATGCCTGTTTTTGAGAAGTTGTGAGTAAACAAAATACACCAGTGCTGGTTGTCATACCGTATTTTGTGGTGGTTAGTGCCTACAAGGTACATTTCCTCAAAGGCCAATAATAACAAGCAGCAAACTTGTCAATGGCATGAATCCTAAAAAATAACTGCAGTGGATATGGATTAGAGAAAATAGATGAATATCATATTTATAACTTTTTTAATATTTAGAAGTAACTGGAGGCTATAAGTGAGAGGGCCTTTCATACTCAATTGCCCTTACTATTATAAAAAGAGAATATTGCAAACCTTTTGGAAAATAAATTTATGCGTTAATATGAAGTGGTAGAACAACGATATACCATAAATACAAGCTCTGTTTAGAAAAAGTCAAATCATTGTTAATATAATGAGAACAGTTTGTGTGACATTGATGTAACCTGGAAGCCAGAGAGTGGACTCGAATGCACTTGCATGAACAATGATGACTTCACTGCACTAGTCAGTGGGGGCTCACCATTGAGTGAGAGCATGTGTACTGTGTGGCCATTACATTCAAAATGACTGAGCAAATAGAGCAATGAATCTGCATGAAATTTTGTGTTAAGAACGTTCCTCCACAGAAACTATTCAAATGATTCAGAAGGCCACAGCTCTGGGCCACTGGTGATTGGCAGCTTCATCATGACAATGCACTCTCTCATGCATCATGTCTCATGCAGAATTTTTTTGCATAACATCAAATCACCCAGGTGACTCAGCCCCCTGCAGTCCAGATTTGGTGCCCTGTGACTTCTGGCTTTTCACAAAACTAAGATCACCTTTGAAAGGGAAGAGATTTCAGACCATTGATGAGATTCAGGACAATATGACAGAGCAGCTGATGGTGACTGGGAGAACTTTGTGAGGTCCCATGCCGCCTACTTCTAAGGGGACTGAGGCATCATTGTCCTTGTACAATGTTTCTTGTATCTTGTATCTTCTTCAATGAATGTTTCTATTTTTCATCTTACATGCTGGATACCTTCTGGACAGACCTCATATAAAATCACTTTACTTTTTGTTTATTTGTTTACCATTATGATTCATGAAATTTGGTGACTTTATTTTACCACATTTTGTGGCAGAGATTGTTATTATTTTATATAAAATGCAGTCTAATGCGGCAGGTATAACACTCATTGAAGGAGATCCTGGGGCAATACGTGGCATGTAGGGCTGCTGTTTGCTTGAGGTGCACTCTGGCAATGACAGTTAGCCTGTGCAGTCTACGTAGAGGCTTGTCCGCCTTCTAATTAGGTGAGACATGCCCTACATACTAGGGTGCCAAAAAATTACTCTTTAAAAAAAGGTAATATTGGTTTTATTTTAAAATGTTACTAAGATTAGCAAGTCCTGAAAAGTGTACGCCTTCCTACCAGCAGGACCAACTTGAAGCCAATTTTGAAATTCCAAGGAAAGCAGAAGACATTATTTACACATATACTCAAGCCTGACATTTATAAAATAATGAGTGCATTTCAAATAGATAAAATAAGAAGGGATGAGTTTGCAGCCCTCCAGAGTGATTTTTGATTTTTGATATTTGATGGTCATTATCCAGACAATTGAACAGTTCATGTGGCTCTGGAACATAAATCCCTGGGACTAATTCTAGACTCTCAACCAGTATGTTATGTGCCCTCCTTTTCCACACTTTCTTGCTGCTTGACATTTTTAAAATAAAGCTTTGTAACAGATTATGAGAGCTTGAGGATAGCTTAAAATATTGAGGGAGATCTTAAAGGTCAAGATCAAATTATTTCATGAAGAGATCATATCATTTAAATATTCAGTTCACAGCTGCCCTATATTTGTCCCCATTAAGTTTTCAAAAAAAAAAAAAAAAAACTATAGCTAGAAGAATGCTATTTTTGGCAACCTTAATTATATCGTAAGAAGTATATCACTTGGAATTTATCTAATGAGGATATGGAGTATGCACAAGCCATTTTACCAAGATTTTGAGAATATGGACATAAATATAAATGACAACTTATAAGTAGTTAATATAAGTTCTCCCACAAGGGGCCATGTCTCAAACTGAAATGAAGGTTGACTTTAGCCTGCAGTACTGAACTCTGTTCTGCTGAGTACCACTGTGCTAAGTTTGTTCATGCTGCTGCCCTTTCTGGAAAGTGAGTCGCCCTGCAGCTTCTGATAGTTCAAATAATACACAATATTCATTACCCCGATTAAATCCCAACTCTTCTAGGAAATACTCTCTTCCTACCCAGCCCACTTTATTATGATTCCTTTCTAGATTCTTATTACCATAATAATATGTTTCTTGCAAAGGCCAAGATATTTTAAGCAACCCAGGTATTTATAAATAGATGAATGGATAAAATTGATAATACACGGACACACACACAATGGAATACTACTCAACTATAAAAAGAAGGACATTTTGTTATTTTGAACCTAGGGGGTATAATGGTAAGTACAATAAAATAAGTCAGACAGAGAAAGATAAATACTGTATGGGTTTACATATATGTCAAATCTAAAAACAAAACAAAAACAAATTTATAGAAATAGAGGACAAAGTGATGGTTGCCAAAGGGGAGAGAGTAAGAGGATAAGTGGAAAAGGTGAAGAAGAATGCAATCAATAACATTACGATAACTTTGCACAATGACACATCAGCATTAGACTTAATGAGGTGAGGCGATCACATTGTAAGTTTTACAATGTTGAATCACTATATCATACACCTAAAATAATACAATGTTATATACACACTATAATTAGTTAGTTAATAAAAAAAAAGAGGGATCCTTGCCTCACAGTCTTCAAATAACTATTATAATAACATTACCCCACTGAAAATCTTTGAGCTGCATGATCTAGGGACCAGGTGTACATTTTTGTAACTTGAGAAAACTCATAATGTATTCAATGGGCATACTATAAGGTTCAAATTAGATGAACAGATTGACTGTAGTTTTATAAAGTATACTAATTTACCATATTTTTCAGACTATAAGACACACCAGACCATAAGACGCACCTAGGTTTTAGAGGAGGAAAATATGAAAAAAAATTTTGAAGCAAAAAATGTGGTAAAATATTTAATAACATAAATAACATAATATTTCACCAATGTAAATGTAAACAGCCAGGTAAGCTACGTGTGGACAATAAGATGCACCCCATTTTCCTCCCAAATTTGGTGGGAAAAAAGTGCGTCTTATAGTCTGAAAAATATGGTAATATTCCTTTGCAAAATTAATTTCTAAAGGTTCTGCTGCTTCTGAGGATATAGAAGGTTGCAAAAGAATGTGTGTATTATATTTAAAATAAGAAAAAATCAGAAGGACTAAAAAAAAGTATTTTCTCTCTGAGAGCTGAAAGATCAAGACAAGCGGTTGGGTTAAATTATAAGTGGCTGTAACACTCTTGAAGGAGAGATGGGACACACACTCCATTTATAGATTATAGATGATAGGAAAAATTGGAAGCCATAAAAATAATTACAAAGAAAATGACTGAAATATAACAAATTCTTAAGGGCCAAATATGAACTTGTGGTCAGCTTAGAACTCTTGGGAGGACCAGACTCATAGGAAATACACATCCCTTGGCATCTCTTTTCTACAGAACTTCTCTGAGTAATGATAAGAAATATTTACACCAGTCAGAATGGCCATCATAAACAAAGCAACAGACAAGCGTTGGAGAGGATGTGTAGAAAAGGGAACCCTAGTGCACTGTTGGTGGGAATGCAGACTGGTGCAGCCACTGTGGAAAATAGTATGGAACTTCCTTAGAAAACTAAAAATGGAACTGCCTTTTGACCCAGCAATTCCACTGTTGGGATTATACCCTAGGAGCCCTGAAATACCAATCCAAAGAACCTGTGCACCCCAATGTTCATAGCAGCACAATTTACAATAGCCAAGTGCTAGAAGCAACCCAAGTGCCCATCAGCAAATGAGTGGATCAAGAAACTTAAATAAATAAAATCTTTAAAAACAAAAAAAAAAAACCTGGCTGGTGTAGCTCAGTGGATTGAGCACAGGCTGCAAACCAAAAGGTTGCCAGTTCAATTCCCAGTCAGGGCACACGCCTGGGTTGCATGCAGGCCAGGTCCCCAGTGGGGCCCACATGAGAGGCAACCACACATTGATGTTTCTCTCCCTCTCTTTCTCACTCCCTTCCCTTCTGTCTAAAAATAAATAAATAAAATCTTAAAAAAAAGAAACTACAGTACATTTACACAATGGAATTCTACGCAGCAGAGAGAAAGAAGGAGCTTATACCCTTTGCGTTATCATAGATGGACTGGAGAGCATTATGCTAAGCGAAATAAGTCAGGCGGTGAAGGACAAATACCATATGATCTCACCTTTAACTGGAACCTAATCAACAAAAGAAAAAAAGCAAGCAAAATATAACCAGAGACATTGAAATTAAGAACAATCTAACAATAGCGGGGGGGAGGGGAATGTGGGGAGAAGGGCTTTCAGGAACTACTATAAAGGACACATGGACAGAACCAAGGGGGAGAGTGAAAGCGAGGGAGGGAGGTGAGTTTGGATGGGGTAGGGGCAGGGGAGGGAAGAAAATGCAGACGACTGTAATTGAACAATAATAAAGTAATTTTAAAAAAAGAAATATTTAGAACAGACACCTGAGCACACCCTTTGATAATTTATATGTTCAGCACTTAGTAAGATCTGAGGAGAGAACAGGGGAAGAACTTTCACAATCCTGACACTACATAAGCAAAAAGGAGTGCTCAGCTACTGCTGGCAAACTGTCTACCTCAGGAGCAAGGAGCTAAAACACCCCTCTCCTGCACACTCCTAAGTAAAAGTCGTCAAGAAAGAGCAGAATATACATTTTTCCTGCTCTGCACGGACATTATGGAAAAACCATCTTCCATGGTAGAAAGAGCAGGAGACTTATTCCTAATACACTGATACCAAGCAGAGACATGCTACTGGGGAAGGGTCTGGAAGCTCATTTGAGCCCAAGAAATCCCACCAGTAAAAGGTGAGTTTTATGTACCATGAGAAAAAGAGCAGGAAACCTGAATAACTGAAGGCACTGCTCTTTAGGTTTAGGTTCATAGGGACTGCCTAAGACTGAAGCTAAATCAGAAAATCTGAGAAACAAACACTTTCTTCCTTCATCCCCATCGGTGGGAGTCTTACACAGAGTTAAATGTAATAAGAGCTTCTCACTAGGTTAGTGGCAAGAATCCAGAGAGCTACTTCTGCTTTGATTTGTATGTAGTATATGCTGAAAGCTGACTTTGAAGTTTGAGAGAAGCACTCAGAAAAATCTGTCTGGCTTCAAGCCACCCAGTAAGCATGAGAGAGCTGCAGTTGGTCACTGAAGTAATTTAAAACACTGAAGGTAAATACAGCAACTGCAAAATCCACACCCAGCTCAACTACTGGCTACACTAGCCAACCCCACACAATTATGACCCAAAAGAAGAATGAGCATACAAATTTTGAATTATGGTTTTATGCAGCATACCAACATTTCAGTCAATAAAGGGCTGCATATATGATGCTGGTCCCATAAGATTATAACAGAGCTGAATAATTCCTATCACCTGGTGACATAGTAGTGCAACATATTTTCCATGTGTTTGTGGTTGATGTAAATGCACATACTCACTGCCAGTTGTATAAAAGGATGACACAATTATGTACAGTAACATAATAAATGACTATGTTACTGGTTTATATATTGACTATACTTTACTTTCTACCATTATTTTAGAATGCTCCGTACTTATTTAAAATTAAAAGTTAACTGCAAAAGAACATGCCATGTTATGCCAGCAGCAGCCTCATGGGAGATATATTTACCTCATCTCTTCCTTGCATCATTTGTTGTACTTAATTTAGTTCTGTGCTGTCTTGTCTAATAACACGTTGTGCAGACTTGTAGCCGGGGAGCAATAGGCAATACCATATAGCCTAGGTGTGGAGTAGGCTACACCATCTAGGTGCATGTAAGTGCATTCTGTGATGTTCACAGGACCAAATTGCCTAATGGCTCATTTCTCATAATGACTCCTCTCTCAGAATGTATCCTCATCATTAACTGGTGCATGACTATAATTACTTTAGTTTCTATTTTTATAAGAAATATCTGCCATTTAATACAATCATTATGAGACAAACAAAAAGCAGGAATAAAAATGACCCATTATAATTAGTCAACAAAACTAGACATAAATTGTAATATTGGAATTACTGAAGAGGAATAAAAAAAATAAAGCATCCAAGAACTGTGGGAAAGTGTCAAATGGACTAATGTGTATTATTATTTTTTTAGATTTATTTTACTTTATTTATTTATTTTTAGAGAGGAAGGGAAGGAGAAAGAGAGGGAACGAAACATCAATGTGTGATTGCCTCTCATATGCCCCATACTGGGGACCTGGCCTGCAACCCTGGCATGTGCCCTGACTAGGAATTGAACCAGTCACCCTTTGATTCACAGGCCTACACTCAGTCCACTGAGCTACACCAGCCAGGGCAGGACTAATGTGTATTTTGAGTCTTAGAAAGAGAGATGGTGGAAAATGAGGCAGAAGAAATAATTGAAGTGACAATAGGTGAAGATTTTCTAAAATTAATATCAAAGTAGATTTCTGGTCAAGAAATATTAATTTAACAAGATCAAAAAGCTAAATTATAAAATGATAAAAAGTCAAATTTTCAAGGAGCTATAACAAACCTAAATGTGAATGTACATAATAATAAAATTTCAAATTACATAGAGCAAATCTGAGAGAACAACTTACAAACACATGTATAATTAGACTTACACATCTCTCAGTAATGCACAGTTTTATAGTACTGTATAAACAAGACTCAGGAAAAACATAAACTAGCACAATACTGTCAAATAAATCGATATGATTGACATTAATAGAAGAACCACTAACATGAGCAGATTACAGATTCTGTTCAAGTGCATCTGAGACATTCACTAAGATAGATCATAATATGAGCCATAACATCTAATAAATTAAAGAAAAATCAATGCTATGTTCTCTGAAAACAATGGCATTAAACTAGAAATAAGAATGAGAGAATAAACAATAATATAACCAACATATTTGAAAAATAAAACATACTTTGATATAATGCAGGAGTACAAGAGTAAATCATAAGACAGATTTTTAAAATATTTTGAATGGAATGAAAATAACATCACAATATATCAAAATTTGTAGAGTGCTTCTAAAGATACTTAAAAGGGAAATTTATAACATTATGTCCTTTAATGAGAAAAAGTTTCAAATTTAATATAAAGTAAGAAGAAGGAAATAACAATGACAAAAGTAGTCAATTAATTAGAATTCATGTTATTTAAATTTTCAGATAGTTGCTCTAGGAACAAAAAATGTAGCACCCATGTTCTTCTCTTTCATATGGCTGAATTTGCACCAATCTTACTTTTATAGAGATATTTCAAAATGATCAAGAATTAATTTAATTGATCCCTATACATGCTTCAAGCTCACATCTAATTGCATGCAATGTAACTACCCCCCCCCCCAAGTGCTACCAGAAGTCCTAATAACTTTTCTCTCTACTTATGATGAAATTTTGATTTGCATTTTACTCTCTGTGTTGCCATTGTGGCCCAAGTCTTGCATAGTAAGAAGTGAGCATCTAGAACCCGTCAGCTGTGTTTATTCACATCAGCTTTGTTTTGTTTGATATTGCCTTTGTGTTGATACCAATAGTCTGGCCAGACGGCTGGGAACAGGTAGAGGGAAGGGAACAGGAAGGGCCGCTGGAGATCATGAACTGCCCAAAGCAGCTGGTGGGGTCACAGTGTCCGAATAACTGAGCTCGTGCCTTACAAATATTACTTTCCGAGTGGGAGCATCCTGCTCCCGGTGGCAGATCCTGCACCCCCAAGCAAGATGTTGGCAGGAGGAAGTATTGGACTGAGCATGGGCAACGCTAGTAAGCTAATTGGATACAGGGGAGAACTCTCCTACTCTCTTCCAGTATTTCACTGGGAGTGGGACCAGGGTAAGGCAGGCACATGTGTCCTAGAAGTCAGAATGGTTGTAGGAGGAGGTGCTAAACTGAGGAAGCCTATCAGTCTAACCTGAGGAAAAGAAGGGATTGGTTGGGGCATGGGTCCTCCTGGAGCACATGGAAGCTTGGGAAGTTATTTGGGATTTTTGAGAAAGCACTTGGTCTGTTTTACACCTGAAACTAATATAAATACAGAGAAAGGTCTCAGGCTCATGGCTGCTTCTTGGGAGCTGCATCTAGATGGTATGCTGGCTTGCCCTCTCCATGGGCTGCATGACTCCTTGGCCTCCAAGAGGGAGCATCTCTCTTGCAAACCTAGTGGAGCATTTGCCAGTTCCGCTGCCAGCTCCACCACCCAGGAGCATGGGACCTTCCTGCGGACCTTCCTGCTAGAAGCTGCATGGCCAAGAGCAGCGCCAGCACCACTCCCAGCCTCCAGGAGGAAGCAGGAAGCCAGAGAGCAGCCCACTTAGCCACTTCAGCCTCTAAAGGCCAGTACGTTAATATGGACTGGGAACTCTGGGCACTGCCTTTGGTTTTGGTCTTGCTGGGCATGGCTGGGTTTGGTCTGTGTTTTGAAGAAGAGATGAACCTGATGAGCCTGGAGTTGGGGAGTCCCTCATCCACCCAGATCACTGAGTATTTGAATAAAAACTCTTTTCCTTTCACACCACCCTCGGCCTCTAAAATTTGACTTTTGATGATGATGGGCAACAGAACCCCACTTTGGTTCAGTTACAGTTTCGTATATATTCCTGTATCTTTGTACTTTCAACCACTTAGGGTTTGATATTCAAAATATTCCTATTATAACTGGCATACAGTTGTTTTACAGTAATTTCATCTAATTTTATAATTTTTTTTCTTTAATACACAATAAAAGTTCTAGGATGCCATGGCTTAAAGTAGCTTCACCCTACAAATATAAAAAGTTTCATGAGGGGAAACTTTAGTAACATTGCCAAAATTAGAATGATATGAAGTTCAAACACAAAACAAAAGGCAGAATCTAAGAGATTTCTCATATATTTCCATGTCTATGCTTTTATAACAAAGGAGACATAATTACAACAAACATTCAGAAGAAAAAGCAGTTTTTAGTCTCTTTTGCCTGTTGCAACCATTTGAAAGCCAAACTTTTAAGTAGAAACTATGTACACCACTTATATTAAAAATATAAAGGAAAAATATACAGTGTACAATTTCTTTCAAAGTGCGTTATATTTCATTCATAAAAATGTCATACTACACAAGAGAAACTCAAAAGTCAAATGAGCTCCACATAAATTTGAGTTGAAGGCAATGGTTTTCCTATTTAATTTTAATATGTAATAAACAGGTTGGCAATAAAATCTTCAAAAGTGACCTCAAAGAAATGATTTGCTTTGAGTTGTGTAAATAATAAAAATGCCCCTTTTTTGCCTCTAGTACACAGAGAGGCAAAATAGCGAGTTTTGGATATTTCTGAAGGCACGAATGAAATGACATTGGAGCTTACCAGTGGAAAACACAGTGTATTCATAAATGACATTTCATAATGATGGAGAGACAGGGAGATGCAGCAGGAAGAACTGAAAAGCAGGACAAAGGCTTTCTGATCTGGCTCTGCCACTCATTTCCTGGGCACGGGCATTTATGAATCACTTAACCTCTCCTGGTCTCCTGATTGGTTAAATGTTACATTTGGTTTAGATAATTTCTAAGTTCTTCTCTAGTAAGAATAAAGGTAACATGGTTTTGTTTGGGAATTTTCAAGCTTTGTATTCAAGTATGCAAGAAAGAAAAGTAACTTCAAATTTTGTATTGAATTTAGTTAGTATTTTATGCCCATTCTCCTTGATGTAACTAACCTGGGTTTATTCCAGCTAAAATATTTTAGGCTAATTTTAAAGTTACTTAAAGGAGTTTCTCTTCCTCTTCATTTATTGTTGCTTGGGCGGCCTCTATATTGTCATAGTATTACCTGCATTGTTTGATCATTTGGTGTATCAGTGCAGTATCTGTGGAGGTGTGTCCATTCTCCAGTCTGCTTCTTGCCATAACCGTGATCCACAATGACACCCTCCGAAAGATCTGAGTCTGATCAGCACAGCCAAAGCCACCTTTTGTTACAGGTTTACAATACGTTCAGGTCTGCTGACTTTGTTCTCTTTTAACATCTGTAAACATCTCGGGGGCATAGGAAAATTTAGCTCTTCCCTCCTGCCATTCTTGAAATAGGAGACCCCTTTTTGGATGTCCGGGTTAATTTCAGTTTAGATACAATTCACCTCCATGTATTCCCACAGTGGATGCCCGTGATGCTGTTTGGGAGGCAGGGCTGGATTCTAGTAGGACTTCAGATTATCTAAACAGTTGGATTACATTCTCTCACCCGAACATAAACTGAGGGTGGGCAGACTAAAGGTTTTCTTCACAGAGATAAATAGAATAGTAAATTATAACCCCTTCACAGAGGGTTCTAGGTTATCACTTTGCTTCCTTTTATACTTTTTTTTATGTTTTACTCCCCAGGATTGTGGAATTTTTATTTAATTTCAGATGTTTTTGCTTGAGAGAAAGAAAGATGAAAAGGAAAAGGTCAGATGGTCTTCTCTTCCTACTTATTAAGATCTAACCTTAACCTATGATGCTCAGAATCTGAAATACAGTTTTTTCCCCTCAAAGTTATTGCCACAACTTCAAAATTCTGTTTTGAACCTCAAGAGCTTTTAGCATTTTTGTCACTTTTTATTGAGAGCACTGATGGTGGTAGGTGGATTTGTTTCTCGGGCCTGAGGAAAATAATTTCTACATCAGCACAGAGTGAGATGTCGCAAAGCACCAGGTGACTCTTAAGACTACTTCTTCATATAACTTGCAATGATTTTCTTTTGCCTCTGTTTTTATAAAGTAAGATACTTTTGACTAGTGAATATTACTTAGTCTGTTATAGTACAAAAAGTTGATAGAAGTACAGAGTTTGGTATATATTTTTAAGACTTTAAAAGCTGGTAAATTCTGAGGATACTCAGACCTTTCTAAGGATGTAATTATTTATGTCTGTGTTCCTGAAGAATGCACAGGGGAATGGAAGTTGTGTGAATTGTTTTCTATTTGACTCTTTGACATGACCTGGTCACAGATCTGTTCCTTTAGAAAAACAGAATAATGATTTGGGCCTAAAATTTTAACTCAATAAACAATGTCAAAATAACTCAGAATAATTCTTTAAAGCCCAGATGTTTATCAATAAGTTTATTCATACGTCTACTAATATAGACATTACCGATAGCCTCTCCTAAAGGAGCATCAAAGTTGGAAAGCATTGCGAAAGGGAGCAATCTCATACAAAGGAAAGAAAATGCCATTCTCAAATCACAGAGCTGGCTATGAATTATTCATTGACCACCAAGTATAGCAAATCTCTGATGTTATTCAATCACCAGAAAGTTTTTAATATGAAGAAAGTCCAATTCTCTTTTGTAATTGCATGTTTATCTCATTGTATTGGTTCATTGTCAGCACCAGGAGATGGTTATCCTTTAAAGAAACCATCTTCCACCAAGGATTGGGGACTAGAAACAATTGGAAGTGGAATATAATAGAATAAACAAATTCATTATCAGGGAAACTGAAGTGGATTTTGGTTTTCTGCAAATAAGTCATTTCTTATCATAGCTGATCTGCTAGAAGGTCCTGTAATGTCATCCCACTGGTACTGAAGACCGTGCTTTGTACACGGTCATCATCACTAGGGGACATGATTAACTTCACGCTTTCATACTATAACTAATAAGTCAAATGACGTGTATGTGCATACTAATCTGAGTTAATTTTGTTATCATGTGAAACAGAAGAAATGAAACAGCATGAATATCTTATTATAAAAAAGAACAATAAAATTTTTATAATTAATTTAAATAGTTTTCAAAGAATAAGACTTCATTCCTAAACTAAGAAAATATAAAATCATTTCTATTTGATCTCTCAGTACTTTAAATAGAAACAAGTGGCGCAATCGAGAACAGAGTCCAAGCATTTGTGTGTATGTGCACTTACATATCCAATCTGTTTTACTGTGGGTACACGGGTTTAGTTTCCTTTTCCTAAGTTAATACTAATGTTTTCTCCACTTTAAAAACTTTTTTCCTTTGTAAGTGCAAACATGATATGCAATTTTAATATAAACTTTGAAAAATAAATAACAAATTCAAATTCAACTAGAATTATATACAATTAAATATTCAATTCATGCATCATACTAGTCACATGTAAAGGTTTAATAGGTATGGACGACTCTTATGTGTTGCAATAAACAGCGCAGATAAGGAACATTCCATCACTGCAGAAAGGTCTATTAGACAGTGCTACCTCCAAAAACTTGAAATTTTAATGGCTGCAAAATAATATCCCATCATCTTATTGTACAATATTTACTTAAGTATTTTTATATTGCTATAAATTTGAAGTGCTTACATATTGACGTTTTTGTTTTTTTTTTTATGAATGTTGTAGTTGTGGTTGTTATTTTAGTATTAAAAGTAATGATATAATGAATTATACATAATGTATGGTGCCTTACACTTTATTTTGGAAATGTTCATAGTCACAATTTTTTCCTTTTGTGGTCACATCTAAAACTTGTATGGCAGAAGTATTGGCTAGAGTGAAGAACTCTAGAAAGTAAAAATTCCATTTAAGTATGGGGAAAGATTATTTTAAATTATTTTGATTTTCACATCAATTTGGGGATAGATATTTAAATAGTTATACATGTCAGTTTTTAAAAAGAGTATCTTTGGGGCCTGAGGTAATTTTGAATTTACAGTTTTGTTAAGTGAACTAATAAGATCAGCTTTAGTCTTGTAGACTTCATGTACTATGTACCCTGAGAGACAGTAAGTTTCCCCAAATAACCAACTTTGTTTTGAATAAATATTTTGAAAAATCTTTGAGCAGTAAAAGTATTTAATGCTCAATAAATATACCTTTCAATGCTTCCTTCCATTATATGGTTTATTAACAAAGTAATACCTTCCTTTTCTTTATAAATTTGTATATGCAAGAAATATCTAGGGAGCAGAGTAGTACAGTAGTTTGAGCACTTTTGTAAGAATACCAGAGACAAGTAAGTATTATGCAGGATAATTATGTGAGAAAGTAAACATTGATAAGATTAACCCCATTATTATACATTTTCTACAAAGTTTTTTCTTTGTAATTGAATTTGATTTTTCAAGAAAATTCCTGAAGCTTCCATTTTTTTCTTAATTTGTAATTTAAAAAATTACTTCTCCTTTCCTCCTTATTTTAAAATAGAAACCTTGACTCTGGGAGAAACATTGTCTAGATGAGAAATTTCAGGGTCAGAAGGGACTTCGCTCAGTTGTGAGTGGCCAGCAACCGGAGACACTTTTTGTGAATCTGACTCTCATCCTTCAAACTCTACTGTGTGTGCCATAAGCACAGTAAATACCAGTTTTGGAGTTAAACAGAACTAGTTTCAAATCCAAGCTTCAGGACATACTAACTGGGTGACTTAGAGAAAATTATGTGATTTATAGTGCTCCTTCATGAGGAATCAATGAGAATGTGAACAGTAAACGATATGGCGCATGGCACATAGCAAACTCTCAGTAATTGTTAGCTGCTGTTGTCATTGAAGGGGATGGATTGAACTAACCTTTGAAGAGTATTCCTTAACTTATAATTTAAAATATATAAATACACTAGACCACCACCTTACACCATACACCAGAATAAGCTAAAAATGGATAAAAGATTTAAATATAAGTCATGATACCATAAAAGTCTTAGAGGAAAACATAGGCAATACAATTTTAGATATTCCAAGTAACAATATTTTTGATGGTATATCTCCTAGGGCAAGGAAAATAAAGGCAAACATAAACAAATAGGACTACATAAAGTTAAAAAGCTTCTGCACATCTAAAGAAACCATCATCAAAATGAAAAGGTAACTGATTGTATGAGAGAACATATTTGCCAATGACACATTGGACAAGGGTTTAATCTCCAAAATATATATAGAACTCACACAACTCAACACCAGAAAAACAAACAATCCAATTTAAAAATGGGCAGAGGACCTGAATAGACACCTCTCCAAGGAGGACATACAGGTGGCCTAGAGATATATGAAAAAATGCTCAGCATCATTAGCCATCAGAGAGATTTAAATTAAAACCACAATGAGATTATCACCTCACAGATGTCAACGGCTATCATTAATAAATCAACAAATGAGTGCTGATGAGGTTGTGGAGAAAAGGGAACCCTAGTGCGCTGTTGGTGGGAATGCAGACTGGTGCAGCTACTGTAGAAAACAGTTTGGAATATCATAAAAAAATAAAAATGAAACTGCCTTATGAGCCAGTGATTCTATTGCTGGAAATATACTCTAAGAATCCCAAAACATCAATTCAAAAGAACTTATGCACCCCAATATTCATAGCAGCACTATATACAATAGCCAAGTGTTGGAAATAGCCTAAGTGCCCATCAATTGATGAATGGATCAAAAAACTGTGGTACATTTACACAATGAAACACTATGCAGCACAAAGAAAGAAGGAGGAATTCCTACCCTTTGTGATAGCATGGATGGAACCGGAGACTATTATGCTAAGTGAAATAAGCCAGTTGTGAAAGACAAATACCATATGATATCATTTATAAGAGGAATCTAGTGAACAAAATAAACTAACAAGCAAAATAGAACCAGAGACATGGAAACAGGGAACAAGCTGGCAGTTACAAGAGGAAAAGGGGAGGGGGAGGAATGGTGGAAAGAAGGTGAAGGGAGTAGCCAAAGAACACGTATGAATGACCCATGGACATGGACAGTGGTGTGGGGATGGACTGTGGGGTTGGGGCAGGACAGAGGAGAACAAAGTCGGGGGGGGGATTGGGACAACTGTAATAGAATAAATAAGAATAAAATTTTTAAAAATATAAATACATAATTAAATAAATATAAACAGAGTTCCAAAGAAATAAAATGGATTTTCCTAATTTTTACTTTGAAGTTGAATGGCTAATAATGCAAATCGCTCATGTGTTTATATAGTACTTCTTTTTCTGAAGTATTTGTTTATTATTATTTTAAGTATATTTGGTTTATAACATGTTAGTTACAGGTGTACAGTATAGTATTCAACATTTTTATACCTTAAAATGTAATCCCCCCACAAATTCCAGTAATCTCCTGTTACCATGCAAACTCATCACAATACCATTGACTATATACCCCTTCACCTTTTTTACCCATCCCCCAACTATTCCCCTCTAGCAACCAACCTTTTAGTCTCTATTTCCATCAGTCTGTTTTTGTTTTGTTTTGTTAGATTCTACATATAAGTAAAACCATACAATGTGTTGTCTTTCTCGCTGACTTATTTCTCTTAGCTTAATACCCTATAGGTCCTTCTATGTTGTTGTAAAAGGCAAAATTTCATTCTTTTTTATCGTTGTATAAAAATTAATTGTACACGTATATATCTATCTATACATATGGGGGGGCAAAATGGAATTAACTTCTAGCAAGCAGGCCACTTGTAGGACAGGTTTCCCGCCTAGGTGATTGTTCTAGGAACTTATCTGTATTCCTGTACCAGTTGGTGTTATTGTGAGAGGCTGTGTTTGGCTTCAGTGAATTTTTTTGAAGGCTCCTTCAACACATTTGCCCATTTCATGATGGGTGATTTATGAGCACACCTGCCCATACCACAATGAGTTTTCTATAGTTTTTGATTTTAAAAAAACCGCATGACCCTCATGCCCCACCCTCCCTATTCATCTGATCTCACCCCAAGCAATTTTTTGTTTGTTTGTTTCCCAGATGAGAAAAATCCTCGAAGGGAAATATTTTGCCCTTGTGGAAGCAGTGAAACAAAACCAGCAGAACCTGATTTTGAGTAATGGAAAAAAATGTCTTGATGGTGTATTGCATGCAATTGAGAGTACTTTGGAGGTGACTGAAGTTTGAACATGTAAGAATAATGCACACTTTTTCATAAATGAATTCTGGGGGAGGGTTGGGGTTCCCTATCATAGATATATAGAGAGATTTATTACATATTTTTTATTCATTAATCTATTGATGGACGCCTAAGTTACTTCCATATCTTGGCTATTGTAAATAGGCTGCAGTGAATATAGAACTATGTATATCTTTTTAAATTACTGTCTTTCCCTGGCCTATGTGGCTCAGTGGCTTGAGGGCCAGACTACAAAGCAAAGGTCACTAGTTCAATTTCCACGCAAAGCACAGGACTGGGTTGTGGACCAGGTCCCCAGTAGGGGGCGTATGAGAGGAAAACACATATTGATGTTTCTCTCTCTTTCTTTCCCCCTCCCTTCCACTCTCTCTAAAAATAAATAAATAAAATCTTTAAAAAGTAAATAATTATTGTCTTTGTTTACCCTTGGATAAATACCGAGGAAGAGGAGTTTCTGCATCTATGGTAGATCTAGTTTTAATTTTTTGAGGAATCCCCATACTCTTTTCCATGGTGACCGCACCCATCTGCATTCCCATCAGCAGTACACAAGTGTTCCCTGTTCTCTACATCCTCACCAACACATGTTATTTGTTGAATTTTTGATACTAGTCATTCTGACTGGTGTGAGGGGGTATTTTACTGGGTTATGATTTGCAGTTTCCTGTTTATTAGAGATGTTGAGCATCTTTTCATAATCGGTTGGCCATTTGTACTCTTTCTTTAAAGAAATGTCTTTTTATGTCCTCTGTTTATTTTTTTTTGGACTGTTTACTTTTTCGTTATTGAGTTGTATAAGTTCTTTATATTTTTCTTAGACATCAACCCCTTGTGAGGTTGAATATATCATTTGCAGATATATTCTTCCATCCAATAGGTTGTCTTTTTGTTTTGTTAGTGATTTCCTTTGCCTGGCAGAAGCTTCTTAGTTTGATAAAATCCCATTTGTTTATT